>CAUYQV010039725.1:0-19233 GCA_963574575.1 Galagoides demidoff | reverse complement strand
CAAACCTAGTGAAGCAAACTGTGCCAGGGCGTGGTGACTTCACACACAAACACACATGCATGTGTGCACACACACCTCTCCCATATTTAAGTTCTCATGGGCACATCATAGATATCAAGAGCATTGGTAACATATACCATTTAACCAGGCCTTTGTCTTATTTGGAAAAATTTCAAACCTACAGAAAAGTAAAAGAATTATACATATATTTCCACCATATTAACACTCATTAATGTGTTACATTTACTTTCTTTTGCTCTCCGCAGATACACTCACCTAGTCTTTTCTTCCTTTTTTTTTTTTTTTTTTTGACACAGAGTCTGACCATGTTGCCTTTGGTAGAGTGCCATAGCGTCACAGCTAGCAGCAACCTCCAACTCTTGGGTTTAAGTGCGATTCTTTTACCTCAGCCTCCCAAATAGCTAGGACCACAGGCGCCCACCACAATACCCAGCTATTTTTTGTTGCAGTTGTTTAGCTGGCCCAGGCTGGGTTTGAACCTGCCACCCTTGGTGTATGTGGCTGGAGCTGAGCCACACTCACCTTTTCTTTTCTTTAACCTTTTGAAAGTTAGTTGGTGACATCAATATACTTCACTTCTAATATTTCAGCATATATCTCCCAAGAAAAAGAACATTTTCATATTTAACTCCAATGCTATTAACACTGATGGAATAATACTATTTAACATACAATCTACGTTTAAATATCTCCATTTGTCTTCAAAATGACTTTGTAGCATTTATGGTTTTGTTTATCCAAGACCTAATAAACAGTCTCTCCTTGGATTTGGTTGTTATAGCTTCTTGGAACCCTTTTCTGGAATAGTCCTTTGCCTGTTCTTATATATTTATATATTTATTTATCTATCTATCATAATATTGACAACTTTGAAGATCCCAGGCCTATTGCCTTGGAGAGTGATTCAGAATCACGGGCAGTGCCTGTGGCTCAGTGAGTAGGGTGCTGGCCCCATATACCGAGGGTGGTGGGTTTGAACCCGGTCCCGGCCAAACTGCAACAGCAACAACAAAAAATAGCCAGGCATTGTGGCGGGCACCTATAGTCCCAACTACTTGGGAGGCTGAGGCAAGAGAGGAAGGGGAGTCCTGTAGTCCCAGCTACTTGGGAGGCTAAGCCCAAGAGCTGGAGGTTGCTGTGAGCTGTGATGCCAAAGCACTCTACGAAGGGTAACAAAGTGAGACACTGTCTTTAGAAAAAAAATCAGTGATTCATAATCTAAATTTATCTATTGCTTCTTTCTATTGACAAATGATTTTGAAACAAATTCCTCATTTTTCCTTTTCTCTATCTAGAATCAGCCTTGCCAGTTACACTGAATGATAACAGTTATTGGGACTTATGACCTCTGAGGACTTGAAATTTTACATATCTTAGAAGGGACCTCAGAGGACTTGAAATTTTACATATCTCAGAAGGATTTAACCAATATTATTAAGCAACTTTATTTAATATTGAAGGAATATTTTCAATATTTCCAAACTCAGGGGCAGGAGAGAGGAGTCAAATGTACCAAGCCAAAGGACATTTCAAAGCAGTTAACTTTGACTCAGTTAATACCTTCTCAGATATTCTTTCAAAGTGTTTTCACACTTGCTTTTTGAGAACCTTGACTCTGAAGGTCAAACATACAGGAGTTCAAATTCTGGGTCTACCACTTACGAGCTGTGCTACTTGGAAAAGTCGCTTAACCTCTCTCAGCCTGGGTTTCCTCAAAGGGTATTCAAGATGCAAGATGCTGAAACAGGTGCCTTGTTCACAATAATTGCCTGTATTAATCTCCATAATAACTCTTCAATGAAGGTAAGAGCAGGTATTATCCTCTCCATCTTACAGGTGAGATAACTGAAGTTCAGAAAGGACAACAAGAATGACTGAAGGTCATATAGCAAAGAGACAGAACTAAAATCAAAGTTGCTGAGTCCCAGAGTTGTCATCACCAGTTCCCTTCAGGAAAAAGAATCTACTTGGTATGCTGTGGGGATTAAATGAAATGATACTTATCTGGTGCTATGCATTATGCTGATACTGATGAGGCTGTGCTCATTAGTGACTATGATTATAATTATTTTTAATGTGTCACATGGCCATGAGTAAATGATTTTGTTCAAAGGCTCCAAAAGAACTCTGGGAGGTGGGTTCACAATTGACTAAGCCACCATTTCTACCATATCTTCTCTCCTACCAAGATGAGGAGTCCAAAAGTCTCTGAAGGTATTAAAGTTTCACTTGGAAGAAAAGAAAAATATTGTGAGGCTGGGGGGGCTATTGTTCGCAAAACACAAGCCAGGATCTGTCCTCCTTGAGAAAGGGGGCAATGAGTCATTTTTCAGTTCTGTGTGGGTGAAATGGGGTTCCTGCAAAAACCTTTGTGTCATTCACTATTGTCCTGTGTAGACTAAAGCACAAAAGCCTAACTAAGTTTTGTTCCCCAAATCACATGGCCCATTCTTCCCAATGCATTTTAGGAACACATTGTCCACCTCTTTGAACAATATGCCCAAGAGACAGAATACCCATTGAATTTGGCTCTGCAGTTATTGGTAAAACACCACTGGGCAGCTGGCCATGCCTTGCGGCACCTTAATGACCAACACATTACAAGGTTCAGCTCCCACTACAGCCATGCCAGCTATGGGAAAAAGGGCTCTCCTTCTACCCTTGGAACAATAAGGAGCCATTAAGAAGCCCAATCAAAGCGACAGTTCCCTCATTGGTCCTGTCCTGGGCTGGGCCATCAGATTGGCCAGCTCCACTCAACTACTACAGTACCAGTTCAGAGTGGGTATACAAAGGAGGCTTCCCTCAAGTTTGGCTTGTAGCAGATCCCTCAGTTTGGTTAATGCTATAAAGATGGTATGTCTGGGACCAGATATGACCTCTTTGGATGACATTGTTCTTAGTTTATTCTTGCTCCCTATACATTTAATCAAAAGCCCCCTATGTTCTCTGGTTTCCTGGGGCAATACATCTGTACTTCTATGGCATAGAAGTAGGCTGGAAAGAACATGGGCTTGGAATGAGGCAGATATAGTTTCCAAATTTGGGTCTGACCTTGAAAAATAAAAATTGGGACTACCATGTATTCTTTGCTTAGTCTGAGCCAGACACTATGATCAGCAGCCTACCTATAATATCTAACTGGACCTTCATAGCCAACCAATGAGCATTACTATTGCTACTTTACAGAAGATGAAACTGAGGATTAGAGACAAAGCCTGGATTTGAACACAGACCTATCTCTCAATGAAGCTTAATTTATCATGTAAAACTGCCTCAAATAATAACCTCCCTTGGGTTTAGCATCCTCATAAAATGCATAGACCATTTCATATTTTTTAGTCTCTTCTGTCTGACATTAAATAATATACATATAAAGAGTGCCAGAGATTACCTGGCATATAGCAGATGGTTCATAAATGTTCTCTTCCCTGCTGCTGAGGCTGATTCTGAGGAATAAGAATTTCTGACCTTAAGCCAAAATCTTGCTGGGTGGTTTGGCTTTTTCAGAGTAGCTTCAGGAGCTTCACTAAGGCCTAATTAAAACACCTCTCAGCAACCTACCTATAAGGCTACTTCCCTTCTGTCTTTTAAGTAAATAATAGGAGACATAGATTTGGTGCTTCAAATCTTGATCACAAAGGAAAACAGTATGAGAAGTGGGAAGCCAATCTAGCTTCTCCAAAAGCGAGAATTTGGGTTCTAATTCCTCCCGCCTCGCCTTTGATGTGTGTGCTTACATGTGTTCAATACTTTAAGCTGTTCCATATGTATATATTTGTGTATGTGTGTATATGCATATATACACATATCCAGAAGTAGAGGTATTTATGTACTGATACATGCACATGTAATGTTATCCTAAATAAGCCATCAGTACCACCCTTAAAGTCTCTTTAGAAAATTAACCCACAAAATAAGCAATATGTGAACTATAAACATTCTTGCATGTTGGCAGATAACCATGCTGCACATTTCCCTCTAAGAACTGAGAAAGAGAAGAAAGGGAATAACACAATAGCAGAAAAATGCACTAATCAAATCCATAATCAACTCTGATGACTGGAGCAAGGGTTCTAATCAAAACACAATAGGGCAAAGTTGCTACAGGTTGTAAGCTTGGAGCTGTGCTTTCTTTTTTAAACATCTAAAACACCCACAGGGGATTTCAATCACTTCTAATTACATTTTAAAGAAATGATGAGCTGGCTCGGTGCCTGTGGCTCAATCGGCTAAGGCGCCAGCCACGTACACCTAAGGTGGCGGCTTCGAATCCCCAGCCCGGGCCTGCCAAACAACAATGATGACTGCAACCAAAAAATGGCTGGGCATTGTGGCGGGCACCTATGGTCCCAGCTACTTGAGAGGCGGAGGTAGGAGACTCGCTTGAGCCCAGGAGTTGGAAGTTGCTATGAGCTGTGATGCCATGGCACTCTACCCAGGGGGATAGCTTGAGGCTCCGTCTCAAAAAAAACAAAGAAAGTTAATTGATCTGCTGAGACTTGTTTAGGGCCTCAACGTACGTCCTGGAGTATGTTCGTGTTGCTTGAGAAGAATGTGTCTTCCGTGGTGGATGGAGGACGGAGTAACCTCTATACATCTGTCAGGTGCAATTTGTGGAAAGTGCTGTTGGAGGCTGATGTTTTCTTATTAATTTCTGTGTGGATGATCTGATTATAATTAAAAGTGGTTACCTTCCTCTTTAAATTCCTTAATACTTGCTTTCCATCTTTAGGTTCTCCACGGTTGTTATATATAATTGTCATATTCTCCTGAAGAGGTGAGCCCTTTATTACTAGATGAGGCCATTCTTTGTGTTTCCAGTTTTTAAATTAAAGTCTGTTCATCTGGTATCGTTACCTCTGTTCTCTTTTGGTTTCTCTTTGTGTGGAATGTGTTTATTGATCCCTTTGCTTTCCTTTTTTACATGTGTACTAAAAATGAAATGAGTTTCTTGCAGGCAAGTGTCTTTGTTATAAACGACTTCTTTTCCTTTGGGTAGATAACCAGCGTGAGATCGCTGGCTCAAATAGTAGGTCTGCTTATAGGTCTTTGAGGACGGACTCTCTGTACTGCTTTCCCTAAATGTCGCAGTAACCAACAGGGCATAAACATCCCTTCTTCTCTGTGCCCACACCTCTGTCTCTTGTTTTGAGACTTTTTAATAGAAGCCATTCCGGTTGGGGTAAGATGATGTTTCCTTCTGGTTTTAATTTGCATTTCCCTGGTGATTAGTGACACTGGCACTTTTTCATATGTTTATTGGCCATTTGTCCATCTCATCTTCTTTGGAAAAGCTTCTGCTCATGTCTTTTGCCCACTTTTTAATGTAATTGTTTGCTTTTTTCCTTGCTGATGTGTTTGAGTTTTCGTAGATTGTGGATAGTAGCTCTTTATCAGATGAACAGGTCGTGAATATTTTCTCTCATTCCATAGGTTGTCTATTTGCTGTTTTTTATTTTCTTAGCTGTGTAGAAGCTTTTTAATTTAATCAAATATCATTTATTATTCTTAGCCTAGGCTGATCCCTGGGCCCCTTTGGCCCAAGGACACCCCACCCGCCCACCCACTGGCCTTGCTGGGCCTCTCTTAAGACTGTGTGATAGTCCAAAATTTTTCCTAGCCAATCCTTTTTTCTTATACCATCTTCCACCATTCTTAATTGTCTTACACCTAACGTCTTTGTCAAACTTCTTATTTTGTTTGTGTATTATTTTCTAAATTTCATTTAATTCTTTTTTTTTTTTTTGAGACGGAGCCTCAAGCTCTCCCCCTGGGTAGAGTGTCGTGGCATCACAGCTCATAGCAACCTCCAACTCCTGGGCTCAAGCGAGTCTCCTGCCTCTGCCTCCCAAGTAGCTGGGACCACAGGCACCCACCACAACACCTGGCTATTTTTTGGTTGCAGCCGTCATTGTTGTTTGGCGGGTCGGGGCTGGATTCAAACCCGCCACCTTATCTAAATAAACAGGTTAAAGTTTGCTGAACTTCTTAAAGAGGATTATTCTTAATTTTTTTTCTATAATTTCAGATATCTTCCCTCTTTAGAATCCATTGCTGGAGCCTTATTAATTTCTTTTGGAAGCATCGTGATTTCCTGAGCCATGTAACCCTTGTGTTCTTACACTGGTGCTGATACATTTGTAGAGACAGCCACCTTTCCTGGCTTTTTAAGTGTTCTTTGGCAGGGAAAGAGTATTGTTACATGTCTACCTGGGATTCTCCATCAGAATTTAATAATAGCGTAAGTGTTAGTTACAAATCATGAGAAGATTTAGAAAAGTACCAGGATCTTTATTTCACCCCTAATTTTTTTTTCTTAGCATTCACTAAATGTACTATTTCAACTAGAAGTAAAAACGTCAAATAGAGAAACCTCAGTTTGGGGCTAGTTTATCTCTTCATGTTTGTGTTCTGCTTATTTTTGGATTTAAATTCATGCTGACTTTTCTAAATATGCTTGAATTATGCTGACCCTCTATCTAAATATGTTAATAGAACTCTGTATATTTTTATTGTTTGTAATTCAATCTTAAAGTGTATACCCTTATCTCTAGGTATTGGATGAAAACAAAACAATTTGAACATGAAAAAGTGGTGGCAAACAGTCCTAAGGCTTATTAGCGTTTTATTGTGGGCATAACTCTTCCTTCCGATCTCCACTGTGATTATCTATTCAGAGGAAGCACTTAGCCTCCACTTAGAACGCAGGAGACTTTCCATTAGCATCGACTGGAAGGCTGTGAGCAGAGCAACAGAAGACGTGATGAGCACGATATGTGCCCGGAGGCCATGTGCATGGACCTGCACCACCCAGACCATTTCCTGAGAAAAGCCTACATTTTCCTAAACTATCTTTTACAAAAATCATTTTTTTTTTTTGAGACAGAGTTTCACTCACTTGCCCTGGGTAGAGTGCTATGACATCAGACCTCACAGCAGCCTCAAACTCCTGGGTTCAAGCAATGGTCTTGCCTTAGCCTCCTGAATAGCTGGGACTACAGGTGCCCACCACAATAAAAGGTATGTAGCTAAGTAAAAAGTCTCTATTGCTAAAAAAAATAAATAAATAAACAGAGAAAGGAAAGAAAAGAAAGTTAGTTTAGGATGCAATGGCAACTTACACATCAAGGGACATTTATGAATGTTTACCTGAAGTGAATCTTTAACAGACACCATAGTGACAGAGCATAGCCTTACCCTTTGAAATCAACACCACACACGGCATCCACTGTCTCCAATCATAAGATGCTCTCTTCAGCTGTCAGAAAGAGAATCAGGCACTGGACACAGCAAAGCCAGCAAGTTCTTATATTTATTCAAAGCAGATGTAGGTTTACACAAGTCACAGAGAACTAGAAATGTGTCATAAATTAAATGTTCTGTGTTGATGTTGGCTACAATCACCCAGAAACTACAGTACCATATTATGTGTCCCATGATGCTGCTTTAATTGTCCCTGACATCTTAAATTTATTAAAATAAAGTTTATGCCCCCTCCCATTGTCTAATTTCTTTGTGTGAAAAAGAAAGCATTACCATCATTTATGAAAATTTGGCATATCTAATTTTGATGACTGACTTTAATACAATTTTTCCTCCTGGGCTGGAGTTGTACCAGGCTTCAGAAAATGGTCCTTCCACAAGAAGGTGGGTGTGGGTGCCATGAAAACATGCCACTCAGCTGTCCTGCCACAGAGATCATAAATGGCTGATCCCTCGGCCACTCTGCACCCACCATCACCATCAGTCCACAGAGACGTCACACAGCCACTCCAGCCCATAGAGACACATGGCAGGTTCTTCCCAGGAAGATGCAAGCACCCCTCACTGGGGCACTCTGGTCCAGGGACAACCACCCATTGGCCTGGCTGGGCTGCTCTTAAAATGCAGTGAAGTGCAAGATTTTTCCTCCCCAGCGCTTTTTTTTCCCTCTTTCATCAGGCCTGTGCCGTGGTCCAAACGCTCTCCCCACGATGATGTGTTCTCCCCAGTCAATGTCTCACATGGCTAACCCTGTCTTAGAATCTGCCTCTGGACAACCCTGACAAAACTCACTTCATTTCTCTCAGGTTCAACAAGAGACACCACATTTGGATAGACTCTGAAGCCTCTGATAAATAATAAAAACTAAAATACATTCAAAATGTGAGTTATAGAATTTCCAAGAGGTCTATCATAGTCTAATACATGCACAAAAATTAAGGTAACAAAGAATCAGCCAAGGAAGTGCTTTTAATACTTGATATTGAAAATGTGTAAGTGTTACACACTTGTTTGGAAGAAAAATGGATCAGCCCAATACATGGGCATGGGCTGGAAACCAGCTCCTACTGAACCATAGCTCTGTCGAGATGGCCCTGGAAGCCAGTGGAGGGAACCTTCTCCCATTAGCTGATTCTAGTTTTTCCAGCTGGTTATCACATTCTGTAGAAAGGGAATTGGGAAGAATTTATAGTGACTCATTGATGGTGGGATGGTTTGGCTCCGGTGTGTTAGGTCTAAGTGTCCAGGGAAGATGGAGGGAGATACACCTGTGAAGATCACCAAGTAAGCAAATTCTGTTACAACTGATTCCCACCAGAGGCCACGGGAAAAACACCGAACCAACATGCGGGCAGAAGGGCTCAGCCCAGCATACCAGGCAGCCTCCGTCATTGGAAGCCCTGGTACAGTGTCACATGAGAAGGGTTCCTGTGCTGTCAAGAACCAGGTTCTTTCCCGTGGCCATATTACTGCTGCTGCTACAGAGTCCTCAACCTCATAACAAGGGGGAGGAACACTGAGCCTACCCCCCAGGGGCACCCACCTTGGAGAAGGCCACCTGGTCTGCTGGTGGCAAGTTGATTTCCTTGGAAGTGGCAGCCATTGATCTTGCCTGGAACGGACAAACCTCCTGGCCATGAGCTGCCTCTCCTATAGCGTGAAACCTCAGCCCACAGCACTGTTCAAGGACTCACAGAAGTCCAGTCAGCTGACCTGGTATTTCATGAACATTGTGTTGGACCAATGGACCCAAGTTACAGCAAAGCTTCAGCGGCAGCAACCACGTGACCATGGGGTCCACGGATCCTCTCACATACCCATAAGGCTGCTGACCTTGGGAGCAGTGGGATGGCCCTGGGATGGCCTGAGGATGTTCTTTTGCAGGAAGAGCTAAGGTGCAAAGTTATGATGCCATGAGATGACAGAGTGTCACTCTTCATTACAGGCCTTATACCCCAAATCAAACACCATGGTCTGGTGCTGCAAACCCCATGGTAAAGTACATGGGTTCCACATGTGTGGAAATCAGAGTGGCAGCGAAATGCCGGGCCCCACGGATCTAATGGTGGAATACTTCCACCGTGATGCACAGCAAGAGTTGCATTAAACTTCCAACTGTGCCTTCTGCTTCAAGCTCCTGTTCAAGAGACCAGCAGGCAAGGAAAACAGCCCCCCACCCTGCCCAAGCTGATCCACCACATTCACAAAGGAAACCAGAGCTTGAGTCACAAATGAAAGCAAGTTAAAAACTGTGTGTGATACCAGGTGATCCACCAGGGCCTCTCTCTATAAGCCTCTGTCTGGTTTTGATGATGACTGAACAAGGATCAGCCTCAAAGAAGGACAGTGAGTCCCTTGGGCTGATGGTCTGGGTTGACTTCTGAGCCACATAGAACAGCAGAAACACTGCCCAAGAGGAGAGGAATCAGAACGGGCTGTGATGGAGGGTGACAAGCATCATTTGGAGTCCTGTGGCCAGCTACTATGGCAGCAGCATTATATCCTAGGCACTAACTCTGCTCTTGAGAGGCCCCCAAAGCAAGAACCACCAGCACCTTGGAGGAGTTCCTGGGAGGTAAAGGGGGTAAGCTGACAACACAGCTCTAAGGACACTGTGGCAGGTGCCGTGGTGTGCCACAGGCCCTCCATCCAGAATGGGGACACTCTGTCCCCAGCCACCAGGACTGTCCCTAGCTAAGTTCTGTGGGAGACAGCTTTGGCTGAAGGGGAGATGGGAACTGAGAACGGAGCTATCACAGGCCTGTTTTCAGCCTGGTCTGTTTTGGAAAGAATCACACAGAAATTCAAGGGTCCCTAAACTGATCTCCTAAAGCTCTCTTTTGTCCTCATGCCACAAGACAGCCAGTGTACCTGCAAGTGTGTGAGTTTCAGTTTCCATTCCCCCCCTTCTCTCGTCGTCTGTTCCCACCTAAAATACCATGACACTGTCCTGACCAGAATCCTGCGGTCCCCTCTCCTCCCCACCCGTTCCTGCAGCCAGAGTGACATTTTGTGAGCTGAAGCCTCTTTGATGACCCCCTCCAGGGGGCTTCCCAGGGGTCTCAGGGGAAAGAGCCTCTTCTCAGCACAGTGCACCCTCTGGGCTCCGCAGCCCTCACTCCCCCACGGTGGAGCCTCCCTCCCCTACACCGTCCTCCCCACTCTCCTCCCCCTGCATTGCTCTTTCCCCCTTCACCTCCCTCCCCTATACCGTCCTCCCCACTCTCCTCCTCCTGCTTTGCTCCTTCCCCCTTCACCTGGCTGTGCTCCACTCCCACCTCGGAGCTGCACCTGGGATTTTACTTTCCTGGGAAACTTTCCCAAATCCCACAGAGAGGTTAAATCCAAGGTAATGGAGGTGTCCGTCCTGGTTTTTCTTGGTTTCCACCCTCTCTCCCAGCCCATTCCCCTGCCCTATGGGCTCTCCCAGCCGGTTCCCATGCCCTTCTTCCCAGGGTCGATTCCAAGAAAAGCCTTCAGAACATGGAAGCACAGGAAGTCCCAAGTTTCACAACCACCCCCCCAAGTTCCCAGTGGATGAACAATGGTGGAAACCCACCTAAGCTGTGTTCCCCAAGTGATAATCATGGTTACATAACTATAACCATTGTGACTTAAGACGTATCCATTGTCAACCAAGCTGTAACCCCGCCCTGAGCTAACTGCAACATTCAGCTTTTGTATCACCTGTTTGCTTAAGCTACACAGAGAAAATAAATAAATAAATAATAATATAAAAGACAACTAGCCCTGCACTTCAGGGCCACCTGTCTCTCAGAGCAGTGACTCCCTGCGCAGATGCAAATAAATTGATTGCATCTAAGTGGGGTCCGAGTCTATCTTTCCAGGTTGTGACGGTTCCAACACACCTAGGCACTAGCTACTGACCCCTTTGCTGGTTTGAGGCATCTGATCCCCAACCTGAAATCTACTTCTAATGGAATGTATACACATGGTGTATATTCCACTTCAGTTTTCAAAAGCTTCATAGTATCATCTATACTTATGCTTCATAGACATTATCCCAAGTATTTGAGATATGTGTTTCTTTTTTTTTTAATTTTGTTTTTTATTTATTTATTTTTTTAGAGACAGAGTCTCACTTTATCACCCTTGGTAGAGTGCTGTGGTGTCACAGTTCACAGCAACCTCCAATTCCTGGGCTTAGGTGATTCTCTTGCCTCAGCCTCCTGAGAAGCTGGGACCACAGGTGCCCACCACAATGCCCAGCTATATTCTTTTTGTTGTAGTTTGGCAGGGGCTGGTCTCGAACCCACCACCCTTGGTATGTGGGCCCGGCACCCCACCCACTGAGCCAAAGGCGCCTCCCATGTGTTACTTTTTAATACTTGTCTCCTTAGAGAAGAATCTAAAGTTCTTACTAAGGAATCTTCTCCTTAGTAAAAATCAAGAAGGGAGTATTGGGTGTCGGTGTTCATGGCTGAGTCCCCAGTCCATGGCAGAGTCATTGATACCTTGCCGATGTGCTACAGATATTTCTTAAATGGAAGGGATAGTGAATAAATATCATCCAATTGCCTTTACAGAAAAAGAACTTGATCAATTTAGACTGCCACCTACTACTCATCTCAATATTCCAACAGGCCCAGCGGTGCCGAATGTTATCCTTAAATGAAAAGGCTGTTGGTCTTGCTTTAATTTGTATTTCTTTTAGGAAGATAGACATTTTCCTTTTTCTATTTACACTTCACTGTGGATTTTTCGCTCATGTCCTGAGCTCTTTTATTCATTGCAGTCTTTGTAATGTCATTACATCAGTGATAAATTTACTCATTATAGGCACTCCCCTTCTATCTGGTGTATTTGATACAAACATCTCCCTCCTCATTTTCTTATTTCAGTTCTGTCATTTTTCATGTCCTCTATGGTTAAAATTTTATAGTAAAAAACCTGTGAATGATTTTTGTTATGAATTAAATGTTTTTGTCCTCCAAAATTGATATGCTGACATCCTAAGCCCTAGTGTGATGGTCCTAGGATGTGGGATCCTTGGGGGTACTCAGGTCATGAGGGGAGCCCTCACATCTGTGACATTCTTGAGTCATGTTCTTTCATTGGTTATTTTCTTTATATTTGGTGACACCTGTCTGACTCTTGCACCCACAACTTTGTGAGGACACACGTGTATCCAAAAGAACTTGGGCAGTGTTGGGGGTGCAGTGTGTGCGTCTGGAAGTGCTTGGCCTGGTCCCTCATTCACAGAGGATCCAGCTGAACCACAATGAGATGTTGGGGAAGTTGTGTGTTAAAAACAGAGAGGTGGGGGCAGGGATGGGGCGTGCACATCTGAAACTACACACAGCACAAGGACACCCTTTTAGATGGATTTGAACCTGAACGCAGGCCTGTGGTCCTGCTAATGACACTGATGAGCCATATGCTCCCAGAGCGTGCACTCCCGCAGCTGCCTGGAGATCATTAGTTTCTAAAGCCTCATAACAAACCTCATTTGTATTCTTCCTGCTATTCGTGGGATGAAGTGGGTCTCAGCCCATTTCTATTCATTTATTGGAACTAAATATTAGGTCTCTCATTTGTTTCACTGCTTTCATTTTTGAAGGAGGGAAAAAATGATGAATGCAGCCATGAAGTCTCCCAGCAAAGGGTGGAGACAGGGATTCTCCATCAGCCGCATGTGCCCATTGTGTTCTGACTCCCTTTGTGGCTTTTGGATTAAATTTGCTTTTATGGGTCTGAATACTGCCATTTCCTTCTGGAAAAAAGAAAAACAACCTTCTGTTTTCTTTATTCTGCTTTCTCAGTTCAACTGACCTTGTACTTTCGATGTGATGGTGGCTTCATTCAGGTAATGTTACAAAATACCAGAATGAGAAATGGAAATAAAAACTGTAAAAAGAAAACAAGATATCGGCTCTTATTTTCTTGCTTTTAAGATTTAAAATCATCTTCAAGTAATTAGTGCATTGTAACCAGAAGGTCAAGCTCAGGCAGTATTGAATCCTGCTTTTGAAAAGTGCCCCTCCAGTCTTTGTCACCCTTTCTCAAATTCGTACTGTTCATTCAAAGCATAGCTACCAATTGTGCCAGTGGCCATGACAAGTGCAGGCTCACAGCACTGAGCGGCAGAATCCCTGACCTTTGGTTCTGGACCCTCAGCAGGTATGTCCACCCTGTGTCTGTTTCCACCACCCACAGAGTGCTGGTACCAGTCTGATTTTCCTTCCTCCCAGCCTTTTGGGGGGAGATTTAATAGTACATAAAATTGAAACAAGGTATTATAAAAGATATCTTGAAGCCAAGGCCTTTCCCAGGCAAGATCTTAGAGTCTGAGACCCAGTTAAGCAGGCTTCACTGTGCTGGTGCCCAGGCCGCTGCAGTGGCCTCTTCATGAAGGTGAGAACCGGATTTTACTTTTGGGCCTTCAAGTCACGGTTGGGGCTGAGACATGTGTCCTTTACAAAGACAATCACCTTAACAATGGTCTCTACAAGCTAATGTTGTCCTGTCTGAAGCATGTTAGAGATGCAACACTTTATACTCAGTGGGGAAAAAGTGCTATTGTGCATTTACTGGGCCTGCACGAGGTCCCTTCACATGTTGCCAAATTAAATTGTTGCAATCACCACTAAGATGAGATTTTATTTTATATTTGAGGATACTTTCCTCATGAACCATACAGCCAGGGTCATTCTGGATTCCCACAGGGCAAGACCAGGGAAGGGCTGTATGGTGGCCTTGAAGGTGCCTGCTGGGCATGGCAGCCCCCTCTCTCTGCAGATCTAGGGCAGGGCTGCAAATCTCAAACACACAAACCCAAAGGGACGGGGAAGAGGCAGATGCCAATCCACCTGCTGCTCTGCTCAGGTGGCCAGAAGAACAGAGGACAGCTGCAAACAAGGCAGGGGAGGGTGTGGTCCCCCCAGCTCTCCCACATTAGCCGGTGAGCCCCTCTAAGGCAGGAGCAGGGGTGGAAGTAAGCACAGCCCTGAGCAGCAGGTCTGGTAAAAATGGGGTGAGTGCAGCAGAAGAGCCCCGCCTGGTAGGAGAGCAGCTCCCCAGGGGTCAAGAGAACCAGAAAGACACACTTCTGTCCCAGGAGAAGTGAGGGACCTGGAGAGAGCAGCCTTACGGGCTGAGATGGGCAGGAGCCAAGATTCCAAATCCAGACCCAGGTCTGTAGCACGCAGACCCCAAGAAGTCCGGGGGAAAGTGCGTGAGGGCTGAAGCCTGCTGCCCTCTGTGCTATACCCATCACCAAATGAGCTCCAGTGGTGGGCACAGGTCTTGCATTTAGGGTCACCAGGGAAAAATACCAAAATTCCAGCAGGTTTTTAAGCTGTTCTGATTACTGCTGATGGCATATTTCTGAGGACAGGGCCAAAGAGTGAGGAAAAAAGACAAAAGGAAATGTCAGGAGAAGGACCAGGGCTGTGATTGTCCACACGGCCTTCCCGGTGCTCACTGCTTGGACGCTCCCTCTTCCCTGCAGAAGCCTCTCCCACCGTGGCTGAATGGATTTGGTTTTTAAATTAAAGTGTATTAAAATACATTTCCATGATAATAGATTGAGATGTTTATAACAAATATAATTAAGTATGCACTGTGATGCTGTGGAAATCACTAATGCATCAATTTAAGGTTGCTGCAAATAAGTAGAAAATTTTCACTTGAGTAGACTGGAAAGTTGCTAAACACATCTGAAAAACATGTTAAGTAAAACTAAGTATGCAACAGTAACTTTGAGCACCATCAGCTCCCAAAAGCATGACTTTTAGTTTTCATTTTTTTTAACCTGAAAATCATACCCAGGTATGCAGTACATAAGATATTTTGACACATGTATACAATGTATAATAACCAAATCAGGGTAAATTAAGAGAACCATCTCCTGAAATATTTATCAATTCTTTGTTTTGGAAACATTTCAAATCTTGCCTTCTAGCTATTTGAAATATATAATAGATCTTTGTTAAGTAGAATCTCAGACACTGGAAGGCATTCTTCTGAATAGCTGGTCTTTGCTAACGCCTTGTCTCCGTCCCCGATCCCCTCCCAGCTGATGATCAAAAAAAATGTTACCTTGACTGAAGTTTTTCTCTGTGTGTCTTTCCAGATGACAAACAGCCTTGGCACTGCAGGAGCTGTGCCGTGAACAGCCAGAGAAACTCTCCCATTGACAAGGAGGTAAGAGGTCTGGTTTGGGGATATTCATTTACGGCAGATTTAAAATGCTGTTTCCCGGGATCTATGGCTCCCTATTTGATTCTCTGTTTCCAACTTGGAACCAACCATGAGGGTCTCATTACTCAGAAGGTTTCGTGCGGAGATGCTGAGGAAGGATGAGAAGCTCCTTGGGGTTTCCTTCCTGTCACCCCTCTGAGGATAACCATTGTGTCCATTCCTAACGCCCTGCACATATTGGCTCCATCCCAGTTCATCTGGCTTCACTCAACTCTGACCCAGCAGCTAATTCTATCTGAAGAACCCAGCACAGCAAGACGGAGTGGGTCAGATCACTGCGGCCTGTGAACACAGGTGTGGGGAGATGGGTGATGTGCCTGGCAACAAAATAAGGCAGTATGAAAGGCCGGACTCAGGGAAGCTGCCATGGGAAGCAGTGAGCTGGGAGGATGGCCCACAGGTCGGGGAACAGCATGTTCAGTGATTAAACTTTGCGTTTACACAAATTTTCATGTATCAAAACCTCAACTGAAAACCCAGAGACCCAAGTGACGGAGTGTTGAGAGTAACTGCGGCCAGTGTCACTTTAAGTAACAGGTGGGACGTGTTAGCTATTACACAGTCTTACTGTTCAGACCACAGATACAAAATAAAATGAATAAAGTGGGACCAGACTGAGAAGCTCACGGTCAAGGCCACACTCACTGCTTCACTGATCACACCGTCCTCCCATGCAGCCACAGGCACGTCCAGGTTAGTGTCAAAGTGGCCATTTGAAGGGGTCATAGCACTTATCTGTCACAATTTCCTTGTTTTTCTAATTTTACCCACATGATCCGATTCCCTTTGGAAACATGGTAAGAACAATTAAGAAAAATTACACAATGCGCCACTGATACTGCCTAAGACGCCTGTTGGTTTATCTGTTTTCTTCATTCATTTGATGAGTGTTTTCTGTGCTGAGTGCTGTGCTCTGTGGGAGCAGCTGGCACGGCACAGACAGGTCCCGTGGCAGAACAGACACACGTGTGTCAGGCACACCTGCCGCTCGGCAGACAGGACCGGACTGTTCTGCTGTGTTTTCTGTAACTGGCAACGCGTTTCTCTGAGGTCTGAGCACCGCACCGCTGCTCCCAACATCGCTCTGGGGCCGCAGAATCCCCCCATTTCCCCTCCTCAAGAAATGGGGAACATGGCCCTAAACTCCCACGAATTAACAAATTAGGGATTTCAGAGGATTTGAATGTGCGTTTCACGATCTTTTGTCTTCTGACTGGCAGCCTTAATGATGGGCCTCATCTGCTATGGTTTTGTAAATCATACCAATAAGTTGTCCTTCCTTAGGTTTGCCACTGTGGGTCTTTATTCTTGATTCTTCACATGCCTGCTTTCAAAATGAACTGAGTTTGTGTTTTTTAAGTTATCTGAACATTCCATCTTATTTCAATGCAAAAAAGGGCAAATTTGCTTCCGAAAGAGAGAGGGAAGGAGAGAAGGAGGGAGGGAGGAAAGAAAACATTTAAACACTCCTCACAGAAGATGTAAGACCGAATAGCAGATTGTTTTAATATATAAAAATTATTTAATGTTTTTGTATATGTTGAAGACAAAACAGAAATGATAAATAATATATTCAAATATAATTCATGAAGCCAAAGTACTCATATAGACTGTGTTTAGGAATTCGTAAGTTCCATAAAAATAATTTCTATAGTTAATCAGTAAATTATATGATTCAACTATTATAAAGTAGTACTATATTTATAATAATATTGTTTTATGGCCCCTAACTTCTAATATCACAAAACAAATCACCCACCTAGCACGTTCTATCATTTCCATATTACCTGGGCTTCATAGCCAAATTATTCTTTATTGCATTTGAAGATCATGAGTAGATGAAAATATATGTCACTGACAATATTTTTCTAAGTTTACCAAATGCCTATATTTTTCTGTGTGTTCTGAAAGACTATAGTGCATCTATTTTTTACCAATTAAGCCAAAGTTAATTTCCTTATGACACCATGAAAACGATGAACTCTGCTGTCTTAGACTAAAACACGCCTCAGTGTCACAGTGTCCCGTCCCGGCACGTCCCCTTACCTCACAGACTCATCTATCCCGAGCCTGGTGGGCCTGGGACAATTCCAGGAAAGCCAAGCCCATACCTGCTTTTATATTTTTAAAGAAATATTATTTACTTATAAAAGTCTCAAAAGGGCACAGGTGACAGCATCAGCCGTTACTTCTGTGCATACCGATGTGCGCTTAATAAAGTTGGTGTGAAGGGCGGGCAGGGGCAGACGGTGACCTTGCCATCCACTGCAGGTTTCTGCTCTATACTTCAGAAGGTGTGAGGAAGGTAGTTTCCCAGCTCTGTCTCATGGGGCTGCGAGGACATGGCCGGAGGCGCTCACCCTGCCCTGGAGGG
This sequence comes from Galagoides demidoff, assembly GCA_963574575.1. Lineage (NCBI taxonomy): Eukaryota > Metazoa > Chordata > Mammalia > Primates > Galagidae > Galagoides > Galagoides demidoff. Next base: position 1,349 of record CAUYQV010039725.1, on the reverse strand, counting down.
CATCACCCTACCTTCAGGACTAAAGTCTCTCCTTTCTGACCTTTCCCATGCTCCTGCCATGTTCCACTCCTATGTGAGAGACAGAGAGGGAGAAAGGAACACTCTCAGACTCTCTGAAATGGGCCTTACTGGACGATGAGCACCGTGTAGGCAGCAGTGTTTGGATGGGGACTGACAGTGAGCTCGACTTGACCTGGGCAGCCAGCTAAGCTGAGTTAAGGGGAGAGGGAGGACCACACCCTGTGATGCAAGGGGGCTGTTTCAGGAAATGATCTTAAAGCCTTCCCAGGGAATAAGACTTTCATGTCCAAAGTGAAAATGGCGTTCTCTTGAGCCCCTGCACTGTGTAGAGTTAAGGTGACTTATTTTACAGTAAAGGGAAGGGAACAAATGCAGTTTAAATTCCTCTGAGGGGTTGACAGGAAGGGTCAGTGCCACAGGCCAGTGGCTGGGATATATGGGCATTAGAGCTGGACACTGGGGCCCCATGTCTAGTGGACATCCCGACCAAGAAAGGATCCATGCCCTGGAGAGAGGAAAGCTGAAGGAGATGGGGCGAGAGGCCTGGGTGGCCCCAGAACTGCAGATGAAGAGAGGAGAGGCTTAAAGTGCCTGGGGACACAGAGTGCAGGAAGTACCTCACCATGACCCTCCAGTCTGAGTCCTGCATGCCTGACCCAAGTCCCTATCAGCAGATTTAAACAAAGAGCAGACGCCTTAGGGGAGCACACATTTGCTGCCATGGCAACTCTTGGTTAGGAGAGCTGCTCTGTGCTGTTTGCTTATGATGCTCTGGAAGCCCCTGTCTTGTGTGGGTGTGTGTGGGGGGGGTGTGCACGTGTGTCTAGGGGCGTGTGAGTGTGCACACACCGGGGGGTGGCATGGATTGGGGAGTTTATACTTTTCATTAATTTGGGAAATTTGGGGGTGTGATTTTTTAACACTCTTCTTCCTCTCCTTCTTCAGGGACTCCAGTGATACTTCTATGAGGCCACTTAAAATTGTCCCACAGATCCTGACACTTCATTTTCTGACGTTCTTTCTTTCCTCTTCATTTGATTTGGGACGGTTTCTTTTGCTCTGTTTTCGAGTTCACTAACCTTTTCCTCTGCAGCGTGGAATCTGCCTCCAATCTCACCTGCATGTTTTTCTCCTCTGACGTCCTTGTTTTTAACACTGGATGTTTGATCTGAGCCACTTTTTGTGTCTTCCGAGTATCTACCTCTTCTAGGTTCAGTTCTGTCTGTATCTTTGATCATTGTGGAACACACGTACAGCTACAATAGCTGTTTTAATGCCTCACTAATTCTGTCATCATTGTCATTTTAGTCCGTTTAGTGGGTCCTCAG
>CAUYQV010039722.1:0-12929 GCA_963574575.1 Galagoides demidoff | reverse complement strand
TGATACAATGATTAACCAAATGACATGAAATTTATGTTAACCAGCTTGATGAAAGTGTTTCAAATTGTATATGAAACAGCACAATGTACCCCATGTTTGCATCAATGTATACAGAGATCAATTAATAAAAAAAAAAAGAATATTAAAAATTTAAGCATCCCTAATCCAAAAATCTGAGATATAAAATGTTCCAAAATCATGAATTTTTGAGTACTGGTATCATGCCACAAATGAAAAATTTCGCAGTTGAACTCATGTCCAAATTCAAAGCTTTGTAAATGCATAAAATTATTAAAATACTATATAAAAATACCTTCATCCAGTGTGTATGATCATTTAAATTTGCATAGCATACACAACATACTGCATTATGTGTGCATAAATTTCCCAAAATAAAATCTAAAATTGGAAACTTTTCTGGTCCCAAGTATTTCAGAATAAAAATAATGAAACCTGTATTGAGGAATTTGCTGAGAAGTTTATACACATCACAAATTTACAAAATTATAAATAAAAATTTATAATCAACCCATATGAATATGGAGAGCATAAATTAATGATATATTTTAAAATTTTAGCTTTTATTTATTTATTAAATAAATTGTTATTAATAAGCTAATTGATGTACATATTTAAGGATACATGTGATATTCTGATACATTGAAATAATGTATAATAATCAAAATCAGAGTAATTGGGACACCCATCAGTTATTTTTATGCTTATAACATTTTAATTATCATCTATAATTATTTAATAATACACAGTAGATTATTGCTTACTACAGTAACTGTTCTGATTTTTTTTTTTTGCAGTTTTTGGCCAGGGCTGGGTTTGAACTTGCCACCTCTGGTATACGGGGCTGGCACCCTACTCCTTTGAGCCACAGGCATTGCACATTGTTCTGATTTTTTAAACACAAGGTTATTTCTTCTGCCTAACAGCGTAGTATCTTTTCAGACATTGATCTCTATGTCACATGACCATCATCTTTTTAGCAATCAATTATACATTTACCCCACTACTGCCACTCTGTACCTAAAGAAGCTGATGATGTTGGGAAGACTAGGACAAGAGATTTCTGTATGTTGATTTGAACCCAATTGTAAAGGAGGGGGGACCAAAAAAAGAAGTGCGATTTTTCCCACCCTGGAGATCAGAGGAGGGAAGTTTCCTCTTTTTCACTTTGAGAGGTAAAGAAGAATTTATATGACTGAAGATCAACTGGATGTAATATTTGGAAAATATTTTTTTAAAGTACAAATACAACCAAAATTTAGGGAGAATTATGCTGTATACTTATGATTTTCAAAATACAATAGAAGCTCTCTAAGTTGACTACCCAGGGGACTGTAACCAACTGGTCAACATACACAGGTGGTCATGTGAGACTGATTAAAAGACAGTGGTTCCTGTAGCCTGAGCTTTTGTTCTTCTTTTTTTAATAAGAGGGAGGCAGGGGAAACGAAGGAAGGAGACAAGGGAGAGGGGGGGAAAGAAGGAGAGGAAGAAAGAAGAAAGAGGGGGAGTAGATCTAGATCAGAGAGAGGGAGGAGAGAGGGAAGAGGAGGTGAGAAAGGAGAGGGAAGGAGAGAAGGAGGGAAGGAAAGGAAGGAGAGGAAAGGGGGGGGAAGGAGCCAGCTGGCCAGTGAGCAAGCTGCGAAGCAGCCTGAGCTTTTGATTCAGTGGAATTGCCGAGAGGCCTGAGAATTTGTATTTCTCCAAGTTCCTGGGTGGTATTTATGCTGCTGGACCAAGGTCTACATTTTTAAAACCCCTGTTCTATGTCATTATTCAGTGTTGTGAGTAAAAAGATCTTTTCCAATGTTAAGTCAGTCACTAGTCCCCTGGAAATAATATATGTGCCTTCTTCCTCCCATCATCAAATCATTTAGTCTTGTTTACTTTATTTTATTTTTCTTATACATATGGGAAGTATCTCAGAATTATTGTTTGTTTGATTGACAGTTTGGTTAGTTTTCGGTTAAATACATTTTAAAAGGAACAGTTAAATTTACTTTTTCTTTTTTCCAAGCTTTATCCATTTTGCTATTTCTCTAAAATTTATCAATTTCAAACAGAACTTTAATGGTATATATATTCCCAGAATAACTTTGTAAGATGTTTCAAAACCCTTAGCCAGATGTTGTATGGTTGGACAGCATGGCATAGGCTACTTTAAAACCTTGAAACACTTTAATTTTCTGTCTCATTAATTCCTTTCTGTTTTCCTCTGTTTTTTTTTTTTTGTTAACTTCGTTTTCTTAAATTATTTAGAGGAGCTGTCATGTGAAAAATTCCAACTTGTTTGTTCCAAAGGGGTGGGATCACAAGAAGACAAATAATTGCCTTAGGAAAAATAATGATTAACAATAATGATTGATCAATATTAATAATGATTAACAATATTGCTTTAGGATTTAGTGAGTATCCCACCCGTAAAGTAGTGTGAGGACGGAAACAGAACTCTTGTGTGGCTACAATGTTCAGACCAATAGAGGGACCACATTAAGTGACTTTTGACTATCTAAGAATGTTCCAAATGAAAAGATTTGAAAGTTATCCATTTATGCATCTCTCAATTTTCCATTAAATCCCTTCTTAAAGGTTTAAAAAAAGTTATTAAAATTCATACCTTTTAAGACCTTTTCTGACAGTAAACAAATTGTAAGTGACCTGTGATTCTAAGAAATCTGGTGGCTGTCACCATAATGAACATAGCAAAGTGCTTTGCTTTGCTAACTTGTTTTGCTTCATTTTTAATCACCTGTGACCTATAGGATTAAAGACACTTTGGGGAAGAAAGATGTTTATTTCTAATTTTTCTAATGTTTCTCTGGTCCAGTTTTTGGAACTCCTAAATTATTCCATTATTGCAAAATATAAATATATTTCAATATATTTGTTTATACAATCAGACATTGAGACTCTCAGTAAAGAAATAATTGTAAAATAGAGTCAACTAGTTGCTTTCCATTGCATCATAATGAGGATATTCCTAACTAACAGAAAAGCACTATACTCTTAGAAGGACTCATGATACTTTGTCATTCATGTGCTCCCTTGGTGCACATATAAATTTGGGAAATGTCATAATTTGCACCATTAAAAAAATAAAGTATGTATTACTTTAGCAAAATCATAGTAGATGCACGCACATACGTACAAGCAATGACCACTGACAATAGCTCAGGGCACAGAATTTTATCAGCTTTCAAAAAACGAAGAACTTTGAATCAAGTCACGGACATCTGATATACCTAACATGCTGTTAATTACAGAGGTTATGCCCTACCCTTTAAAAAAATAGTAAACATATTTAAAAATATCAAAAATTTGTGAAAAATGGAAATGAGAATGCTACCAAAAAATAAACATAGAAAGAATATGTGAAAAAAAAAAAGATTTATGCCAGACATGGTGGCTCATGCCTATAATCCTAGCACTCTGGGAGGCAGATGCAGGTGAATTGCATGAGCTCGTGAGTTCAAGTCCAGTCTGAGCCAGAGGAAGACCTCATCTCTAAAGATAGCCAGGCATTGTGGTTGGTTCCTGTGGTCCCAGCTTCTAGGGAGGCTGAGGCAAGAGAATCACTTGAGTCCAGAAGTTGGAGGTTGCTGTGAAGTGTGACACCATGGAACTCTACCAAGGGCAACAAAGTGAGACTCTATCTCAAAAAAATATATATATATATAAAACAAGTCTGCACATATTTTCATTACTGGTTTTTTATGACAATGTCAATAAAGAAGGCATAAATTACCCCAATTATTTAAAACAGAGGAAAGTAAATACAGGAATTTATTACATATATGGAAACGTTGAGTGAACAAGTGGATGTTACCTGTCGATTACCTACAGATCAGGATTTACAAAAAGACTTAGTGTATCTTGCTTTATGTAAATTTCTCTCTTCTTGGTTCTTTGCTTACTGCCATATATCCAGGGTTTTCTCCAGATGATTTACACACTTATTATACTCCGTGATTTTACATATCCTTGATCTCGTTATTTTGATCTGAGGCACAATGATTTCTTGGCTGTTCATAGAATTTTTGGATCATGTCGGTATCCATAGTTCTCCAAAAGACCAGGGGTCAGAAAATGTTTTAGAGATAATATTATTATCAGAATACTGTCTTCTCTGCTGGAAGACTGTCAATCTTTCTTTCTGCTTTTGTGTCATTGTTTGGACAAAACACAGGGGAAAATAAACAACAGTGCTTTGCTGAGTTCCTCTCATGGACCGAACCGCTGCTGCCTGCCTTCTAATGCACAAATGAAAGATTTGGACCCGTCAGCATCCCTTGTGAAAGATGATGTGACACTTACTTCACAGAAAGCAGAGCAGGAAATCAAAAGGTCTTAGCAAGGAGCAGAGAGCACTTGGAGCACCCAACAAATTGCTATTGAAGACAGCCACGCCCTTACACACAGAATCGTAACAGAGATTTGAGGACAGAACAAGAGGTATGGGGATGGATCTACAACGAGGAACATAAAATAAGAGTGAGTCCTTGTAGGAAAGGTAGCCAGGGAGAAGTGTCTAGTGACAGTGTAGGTGACAAAAGGAGGTCAGTAATACCAATTATATCTGGAAGGGGTAGTTCTCAATTTTTTTATGTATTAATCAACATGTTTTTGGTGGGTTTGAAGAAAGAAAGAAATCAGAGAGAGACCTAACTTGAATGGTGCGGAAAGAGGACACTGAACACAGGAACACACCACATACCAGAGCTGAATGAATTCACTAGAGGCAACTTGGAGTCAGAGACGATTTGAAGAAATTTAAGCAAACCTCCATCCCACCTGGCTACCTCATTAGTAGTGAGAAATTCTGAGATATTGAAAATTGTTTTGGATCTGAATATATTAGGAATTGGCTTTTTGCTCACATTTTATTTGCTGTTTTAAATGACAGAGGAAAAACGTAATTAAACTCAAGGGGCAGTATGTGGAGAAAGGGAAGGGGACGAGAGGAGGCTGGGTAAGCTCTCACCCAGGGGCACAATGTCAGAGAATCTGGCATACTTCCTGGGTGAGGGCTCAGCGACAACTGGGACGTAACAAATGTAAGCAATGTAATGTAATTGTGTGTACCCGTATAGTAATCTGAAATTTAAAAAAAATTAAAATAAATAAAAATAATTAAAAGACAAAAGGACCAGTGTCAAAAAATTAAGTTCTTGAACTCACCTTAGAATAAGTGCTACATACTTTGTTGCTCACTGTGGTCACATCTGAAATAGTCCTTTTGGCCATCTCGAGACTGTGATGACATTCAACAGTGAGATATGTTACACTTTTTCTAGGATGAGTTCACAAACTTAATTGCCAGACCTCCTGGTCATATGGCAGCTGAAGAAAAGCATTCCAAAATGGCTTTGGAGAGTAGACTGGGTGCTGGCATCAGTGCATAGCCTCCCAAGAAAAGAATCTTGAGGGTGACTGTAATGATATCCCACAATGAAGTATGTAGCACATTTTCTAGGATGACCTTGAGAATTTAATTGTCTGACCTCACATTTATATCTCTATCTGCAAGAGTCTAAATCCATATGTTTACTGACATTAATATATATATATTTAATACCTTGCAAATATTTAAAATGTGAGCTTCTACGACTAAATTAGCTCAACCAGTGAAAGTAAACAGAATTACTATCAGGCTCTGAGACGTGTTCAGCAATTAAATATGTTATATAAATATATCAAAATATTTTTTTGGTGATTGAAAAACACCTGATGAGTCAGAACTTCACTAAACTATGGGAATTTTCCTTATAGAAGTCTTCAACGATTTAAGTTTTATTTCTTCTTATCAAGTTTATTTTGCATGATGTATTAAGTCAGTTCCTCAATGTAACAGTAGTTTGAATACAGTAGAGAAAATAACTGACCCGAAACTTAGTGAAAGAGATGAGGAATTCCATAAGTGTATGGGAGATTCTTCTACTTTATATTTACTCTCAGTGTCATCACAAAGAGAAGATAAACTTCAGGAATTATTCAAAAAGAGCCCATTAGAAAATATCTAACAGTCTAAAAGCATCATAATCCTTGGAATATTTATTTTTATTTAAAAACATAAGGTCTGTGGCATTTCATCTATGGGCAAACTTAGAAATTAAGTTACACTTCTTCAGATATAATCACCTCTCTCAGAATATTTCGGTACTACTTATTTGTTACTCTCTGAAAGACATCAAAGGATTATATTGATTGAAAAGAGGTAGAATTACAAGGAAATTTAATAGATTCCGTTCCTTAAAAAAGGAAAATCCATGCAGGGAGCATGTAGATCAACACATAAAAGTATTAGAGAATAGCCTATAAATAATTAGGTCAATACCATTAAATTACCATATTCAGAAGCAAAAAAGGTATTGTCTGTAAGGAACGGAAAATATGAGCCCATTATGGGGATTAATTCTAACTCCAAGCTGCTTGGTGAGGAGATGATGAATCTAAGCTGAAAGAATAAAGTCTAGAAACCTGTCTGGTTGCCTTGGAGATGTAAGACATCTGAGAAGACTCAGTGGGAGACAGCTTATCACACACTCTCAGGTTTACAAAAATAAAGAACTAATTATCCTTGTGATGCTCGTGACAGCAACTGAGATGGAGAGTGTTCCATGTATGTGTCCCTACCCTACATGCTTATGTCGAGAGCACTATGAGTTCCCCTTTTAAAGCTCTGTTCCATGGTGAGCAACGTTCACTGATCTGCTCCTAGTGCTTAGCTCAGTCAGTTGACTGCCATTAATGTGAGTGGAATGAATTCCTGGAGGAAGGAGTAACTTCAGAAAAAAGTAAAAAGGCAGAGAGACAGAATTGTCTTCACTATAATTGAGTTAAACTGATAAAGCTGACAGACTCCGGGGAGGATGAATTGCTGAAGTAATTCCTGTGAAAGAGACAGTGAGGTGAATGGGGTACCTTCCTTTGCTTCAATAAGACCCTGATAGCATCTTAATCAATAAATGTAGTGACTGAATATGTGCTCTTCATAAAACACTTAATAAACATTTATTATGTACTGGACAGCCTTTTATTTAGTAAATATTAGGCCAATTCAAATTTGTAAATAAAACAAGGATAGGCTGGGATTTGGGAGATCTGTGTTGGATCGTGGCAATGTGAGCTGACTTGAGTGAAGAATGGAATGTCACTGCTATGATCTGAAAGTTTTTATCCACTCTGCCTCCAGATTTCAAACATTAAAACCAAATACCAACCCAATAACATCAAAAGGTGGGGACTCTGAGAGGTGACAAGTTTATGGTAACCAAACCCATAGGGTGAAAGGAATTAGTACCCTTATAATTGAGTGAATGGAGTTAGTACCCTAAAAGTTGAGTCCCTAAGGGGGCGTGTTCTCGCTTACCTGTGAGAAGTGGGGAGTTGACACCTGCAACATGGGAAAGGGCCCTTTCAGAACCTTATCTTAGTGATCTTAAATTTCCCAGCCTCCAGTTTTAATGACAAATAAATTGGTGTGTCTTATAAGCTATCCAGTCTGTGGAATTTTCTTATAACACCCCAAATTAACTAGGATAATCACCATCTATCCGGGTCTTATATGCCATGAAAAGTTTCTCTGAAAGGGTAAACCATAAAATACTACATGTTTATTTTTGAACAAAATGTTAGGATAATCTAGAATAAACACCCTCCTTCCCTCCTCCATCACTTACAATAATCATTTTTAATACTATTAGTAATAAATCATCTAATTAAAAAGAATTACTTGTTAAGGTTGCTATTTTTTTCCAAATGGAATAATACATGTATCTTCATGGGCAAATATATTTGATTTCTTTGCAAAAATTTTGCCTAATAACAAATTTCCTAGAAGCAAAACCTGAGTGAAGAATTTTTAATTCCATTTGGAAGGCAGAATGGGCAGGTGAAGATTAGTGTTAGTTTGATCCCACGGGAAAAGTTAGAACAAAAATTGTAGTACAGCTAGTGGCAGACTCAACTGGGTTCAACAAGACATAAATGCTTCTCTTCATTTCCCTGACCGTCCCTTTTTGGGAGGAGCGGAGAGGGTATAGAGTTTGTGGCAGAAGCGGAGTTGGATGGAGGGGCGGATTCCTATGAGGCATCTCACATTGTCCAAAGGCATAGGGAGAAATTCTGGAGGCTTCCAAAGAGGAGACCAGATCCCTGTCAGTTCTAAAGGACTCTGATGGTGAAGTTCTAGGCGACAGAATCAGTGTTGTCACTAGGCCCTGACCCAAAGGTGTGAAACATAAAAGTTAGCTGTCTTTTTATAAACATGACATATATTTCAAAGCAAAAGTGAATTTGAAGTGAAGAACCTAAGAGCTTGAAGGATAAACTATTGAACCTCATGAAATTAAAAATAAAGATAATCAGAATGTTTTAGATTCCTTTGATGGTTGATATAGTCTATGTAAATAGAATATGCTATTATTAACTACAACTGAAAAAAAGATTATAATTCTTAAATAAGGCTAATATATTAGAAAGAGTCTTAAATTGAATCCAGACAAAGACATGGCTTTATGTCTAGATATTTTATTACCGTAGAAGTGGAACCAGACTAATTTATTGCAACCTGCCAATCTTGTTGGTCCTTATGTAATGAAAGCCCAATCTGGCAGAAAACTATAGTTCTAAATTTACAATAATTTATGAATTATGTGCAAAGTGTTTCTGGATTTAGGATTCCATGATCCACAAAGTTGACACATGAAGCCTAGTCTCAGCATATAATATACACATTGGAAAACAAAAATAATTTAAAAGTTATTTCCACCTGTTTGTTTCCGCGCCATGAGGCGTCTGTGTGTAGATGTAACACTCTGCCTGCCTTTTCTTCCCTCTTTCCTCACAGAGCAGATATCCTTGAGCCTTCTCCATCTCTACTTTCACTTATTTATTACTGCCCTGTTCTCTTTTTACCACTGGTTTTATGTTACATACTTCAAAATAACCAGTTTGACAAGGTGAGAAAATGCACAAAAAGAATGGCATTGGTAGAAAGCAGAGGCGGGCAGTGATGGCAACATAGAATCTCCATTCTAGGATAACTCACACTTCCATGTGTCTTCCTGATAAATTTGGTATTAATAAACTTTTGGTAGCAATAATGTTTGGCCATATAAGATTGTGAGTTTTATAATAATTTTTCTCTTCCTCTTGTTTTATCCCCCCTCAAGGGGGAAAAATGTATAGGGAACCCCCACACGCATATCTTTTTTTTTTTTTACATGCATATCTTGAGAAAGAAATAGCCTGATATATAACTGAAAAGGAAAAAAATTATTCTGTATTATAAATGATAATATATGGTTTTATGCACATAGGTGTCTAAACTTTTTAAAACTCATTTGTGAGAAGGGGAGCATTAGGAAAAAGGAAGGAATATTCATTTATTCTGTAAAAATTCATATTTCATTCTTTCTAAAATCATTGGCTGTTTTAATTTTATTATCAGTTTTCTTGAAGGGGCAGGTGAATACAGAATACAAACTGAAACTGACCCCAGGAGAATACCAAGTGAAAAGTTTTACTTCAGGCACAAAAGGGAACTGGACAGATAGTTAAAATCTTACATGGGACTTTATTTATAATTGAATACTCCAAAATTTATTTATTTTGCACATTGTAACATAATCGTTCTGCTTTGACCAGAGGAAATATGACAACACTGAGAGTGGTAGTTAAAAGAAGCAGACATTATTTCCCTGGGTTGAGTCCTGTAGCATCACAGCTCACAGCAACCTCCAGCTCTTGGGCTTAAGTGATTCTCTTGCCTCAGCCTCCCGAGTACCTGGGACTACAGGTGCCCACCAGAGCACCCGGCTATTTTTTTGTTGCAGATTCGCTGGGGCCAGGTTGGAACCCACCACCCTCCATATATGGGGCCGGCTTCCTTGTGATGAACATGAACGTGGTCCTTCCAGGAAGAGATTCACCAGGAGCTTGACTGACCACACTGGCCATTGGATGATGAAAAGAGAAGATTCTAATCGTTGAACTATAATGCTTGTCTGTTATTCATGAACATTTGGTAAAGTCTTACTAAAAGTCACAGTCTTTTCTCAACTCTGCCATAGAGACATATGGGGAAAGTCCGCTCCACATTATTGATGCAACATAAAACAAGTGTGGAGAGAAATGGGACCACCACAACAGCTGCGGCAGCCTGAGGAATGCCATCAATCCCACAAAAGAGGTGGATCCACATATCACAGAAACTGTAGCGTGTGCCCAGCGACAGAGCAGGAAAAGAATCACCTCTGTGGACCCCTTACTGATATATACAGAATGAAACCATTGGAGACCCAGCACTCTCTAAGAAATTGCTGCTAGGGGAGCTCTGAGTCTACAGTCTAAGAGAGACAGATAGCTCAAAGCTATCTTGGATAATATCTGTTTTGTCCATCACTGTAACTAAAGCAATGCCTATGGTGTATGAGACTAAATCCATATTTGTGAATGAATTTCCAAGGAAATGAAAAATAATTGAGCTGTGAAAAGAAATTTTAGCCACATGCTGGTGTGAGATAATAGACACACCTGCTACATAAGGAAACTGCAGTTTTCACGCAATGCTTTGATTCCTCTGCAGCTGAATACAATTCTAAATGAATTATATTGAATTCTGCCAAAGATTGCTTCAGCTAAATAAACAAATAATGTAGTCTGTTGGGGATATTGACACTCAAATAGAGTCATTTCTATTTTATTGGAAATATAATCTTTCATACCAGTGGAGTCCGTTGTTACAACTTCAGCAAAGTTATGTTTGTTATTCCCAGATTTAAACATTATGATTTGTCTCAGAATACTTACACTAATGTTTCCAACACATTTGCACCAATGTAGTCCAACATTAGTCAAATGTTCTATCAAAATTATGCATTGTTATAGATTAAATGTAAAAGTGACCATATTTGGCTTGGTGCCTGTGGCTGAAGCAGCTAAGGCACCAGCCACATACACCTGAGCTGGCAAGTTCAAATCCAGCCTGGGCCCTCCAAACAGCAATAATGGCTGCAAGCAAAAAAATAGCCAGGCATTATGGCAGATGCCTGTAGTCCCAGCTACTTGGGAAGCAGAGGGGAGGAGAATTGCTTGAGCCCTGGAGTTAGAGGTTGCTGTGAGCTGTGATGCCACAGAACTCTACCCAGGGTGACAGCTTGAGGCTCTGTCTCAAAAAAAAAAAAAAAAAAAAAGTGACCATATTCTACATCCAATCACAGGTAAGGTCCAACATGAAGTATGGGGTTTCCCAAGCTCATATTGGCAGTTATTCCAAGATTTGGTTTATCTTAGAAAAATAGCATAGTAGGAGCTTGTTACACGGGTTCAAAGTATCAACTGATCCGTGTACAAGATTTGATCTCAGGAAATGCCCATATTATTAAAGGCTCTAAGCGGCTGTATTCGATGATGGTATTATAATTAATCCTAGTCCAGTGCTCCTGCATTGGATTAGCACCCCTAGGAGTTTTCATTCCATGTGATTTCAAGCTAAGCATTATGAAATAGAAGCTTGATGATCCATAAATGGGACAACTCTGTCCAAGTTTGCCATAGAGGAGGTTGAATACCTGTTTGAACAAATATGGTAGTATGGGCAAAGGCTCAGCTGTGATGAGCAATATGTGTGGAGATGCTTGGGTCTTGAGAACTGAGACTATCAAATCTCTCCTTTTGGTGTGAACAAGAAAGAATTTTTGAACTACCTAAGTGTATGCAATTTTTATTGAGATAAGTAGAATTTTATGAATTTTACACTTCCTGCTACCAAAAAATATGAGGTTTTGAATAAACATTTTGAATATATTATCTTTGTTCAAACATTTCTAAATGTATTGATAAGTTGGAGCTTGAGCTTCCACATAAATGAGAAAAGTTCTCATGAACTAAACATTAATCTCCTGTTTGCAAAGTTAATTATATGAATTCATATAAATGCACAACAAATCCAGAAAGAATATGTATCATACAATTAGCTTGATATTTTTTATAAAATGTATATTTGATAATTACATAAATAGATGTGCTGAGTAGTATATATCCAGAAGACCAAAAACCACATTACAACAAAAATATTTGTATCAGAATGTTTCCTGCAGCCCAATTCATAATTGCCAGGTCATGGAAGAAGCCCAAGTGCCCATCAATCCACAAATGGATCAATAAACTGTGGAAACTGATTTATAGCTTTCATAGGACTTTTATAACCTAATTATAGCCTTAGAAAATGAGAAGGGGGGAGGGAAGGGGGGTAGATGGGAGGAGGGAGGGGGTCACCTCTATGGTTTATCCTACAAGGGTACAAGTGAATCTTTCTAAAAGCAGAGTATGAATGCCTTAACTCAATAACTAAGAAAATGGCATGAAGGCTACGTTAACCAGTTTGATGAGAGTATTTCAAAATGTATTTGAAAATACCACACTGTACCCCATGATTGCATTGATGTACACAGCTATGATTTAATAAAAAAATAAAATAAAAATAAACTGTGGTATATGTACACCATGGAATACTATGCAGCCATAAAGAAAGATGGAGACTTTACCTCCTTCGTGTTTACATGGATGGAGCTGGAAAATGTTCTTCTTAGCAAAGTATCACAAGAATGGAAGAAAAAGCATCCAATGTACACAGCCCTATTATAAAACTAATATATAGCTTTCATTTGAAAGCTATAACCTAATTATAGCCTAAGAATATGAGGAGGGGAGGGGGATGAATGGAGGGAGGGTGATTAGAGGGATCACTTCTATGGTTTATCTTACAAGGTACAAGTGAATCTTTCTAAGAGTAGAATATAAACGTCTTAACACAGTAACTAAGAAAATGACATAAAGACTATGTTAACCAGTTTGATGAAAATATTTCAAATTGTATATGAAAACACCACACTGTACCCCATGATTGC
>CAUYQV010039721.1:0-21147 GCA_963574575.1 Galagoides demidoff | reverse complement strand
AAGTGCGCGTGCATGGAGATGTGTATTAATAGTTTACAGCCTATGGCTGCAACCAAAAAATGGCCGGGCGTTGTGGCGGGCGCCTGTGGTCCCAGCTGCTTGGGAGGCGGAGGCAGGAGACTCGCTTGAGCCCAGGAGTTGAGGTTGCTATGAGCTGTGATGCCATGGCACTCTACCCAGGGGAATAGCTTGAGGCTCTGTCTCAAAAAAAAAAAAAAATGATGTAGCTTAGAATAAAATGAAGAAGGCAATTCCAATTATAATAGCTACAAAAAGTTACCTAGGACTATATTTAACCAAAGTAGTGAAAGATTTCTACAAAGTACAAAACACTGATAGATTGGAAGAATTCATGTTCTTAAAATAACCATATCGTTCTAGGTAATTTATAGATTCATCCCTATTAAAACACCAATGTATGTTTTCACAGAATTAGATAAAACAATCTGAAAATTCATATAGAACCAAAATATAGTTGGAGTAGCCAAAGCAATCCTAAAGAAACAAACAAACAAAAAAATCTAGAGGCATTACATTACCCAACTTCAAATATTACAAGGCTATTGTCACCAAAATAGCTTGGTATTGGTAAAAATTGACATATTCATAAATTAAACAGAATAGAGAACCCAGAAATAAAGCCACATATCTACAACTAACTAATCTTTGGCAAAGTCAACAAGAAAATACACTGGGGAAAGGATGTCCTTTTTAATAAGCAGTGTTTAGAAAACTGGACTTTTAGGCAGAAGTACGAAACAAGACACCTGTCACTCACCATATACAAAAGTCAACTGAAGACGGATAAAGGCTTAAATTTAAGAACTGAAACTGTACAAATACTGAAAGTAAACCTAGGGAAACTCTTCTGGACATTGGTCTAGGTAAAGAATTCATGACTAAGACCTTTAAGGCATAGGCATCAGAAACAAAAACATAGAAGTGGCATTTAATTATATTAAAAAGCTTCTGTGTAGCAAAAGAAATCATCAACATAGTGAACAATCTGCAGAATAGGAGAAATATTTGCAAAATATCTATCAAACAAGGGTCTAATAGCCAGAATACCCAAGGAACTAATAAAACTCAATAACATCAGAAACAATTATTTCCCCTGAAAAGTGAACAAAGTATATGAATAAACTTTTTCAAAAGAAGAAATACAAACAGCCAACATGTATAAGTAAATATGCTCAACATCATTAATCAGACAAATGCAACTTAAAACCACAATGATATGTATTATCTTTATGCCAGTCAGAAAGGCTATTATTAAAAAGTAGAAAAACAAAAAAACAACAGATATCTGTGAGGACAGAGAGATAAGGGAATTCTTATAGTTGCTGGTGGGAAAGTAGATTAATATAACCCCTGTGGAAAAGAGCATGAAGATTTCTCAAAGAATTAAAAATGGAACTACCATTTGATCTAGAAATCTCAATACTTGGTATCAAGCCAGAGGAAAAGAAATCATTATATTAAAAAGATACCTGCACTTGTCTATTTAATTGGTGTACTATTCCAACAGCAAAGACATGATCAGTCAACCCAGGTGTCCATCAACAGATGACTAGATAAAGAAAATATAGTATACAGGGTGGACATAAAGTTCATGTGCAATTTAAAATAGTTTTACAGAGTAAATTGTACACACAAACTTTATGGACACCATGTATATACACAATGGAATACAGTTCAGCCATAAAAACAAATTAAATCTGGTCTTTTACAGGAACATGGATGGAACTAGAGGCCATTTTCCTAAATGAAGTAACTCAGAAATGTACGATCCAATACTCTATCTTCTCCTTCGTAAGTGGGAGCTAAATGGTGTGTACAAATGGGTGTAGTTTATGGAATGGCAGACAATGAAGATTTGGAAGGGTAGTAGGCAGAACGTGGATGACAGAAACTACTTAATAGGTTTAATGTATATGTTATTTGGATAATGAATACCCTAAAAGCCCTGACTTCACTGCTACTCCATCTATACATGTAAGAGAATTGCACTTGTACCCATAAATCTATAAAAGCAAAAAACAAAAACACAATAAATGAAAGGCAAATATAATCATTCTTCCTTAAAAAAATATGATGTCAGTTGTTATTCTTAATGGGTTTGTGGTCTAATTGTTACTAGGATAGATACGTCAGAATAAATCTTCCATGTCTATTTTCTTCTGTAGTCATAGAAATTTTTGACTTACATACTTTCAGGATATATTATTAGATGCATGCTGATTAATAAAGATTATGGCTTTCTGATAAGTTGAAACTTTTAACATAGATAGTGACCTCTTTTCTTTCTCAAGTATGTTTTTTCCTTTAAGTCAATTTTGTCTGATATTAATATAGTTTTCCTTCCTTACTGTTTCCTTGGTGTGTATATCTTTTCATTATTTTACTTTCAATCTTGTGTCTTCTGTTTTAGATGTATCTTTTATATACAGCATAATGCTGGATTGATTTTTACTTGTATCACTTTCAATTCTTATCTTGTAACTAGAATATTTTATCTGTCAATATTTATCATAATTAGAGATATGTTTATAAAATGTATTTGTTTTGTGTGCACATATAATCACATATATACACAGTCTATTCATTTAGAGTTTATGATTAGAGCATCTTATTTTTCTAATCATTCTATTTGCTTTATATTTGTCTTTTAATTTTATATTTCATTATTTCTTATTTTAGAAACTATAAGTTCTAGTTTTCTTCTTTTACTAAATGACCTAGAAATTCTGATAAGAATAAATAATTTTACTTCTAGAGTTAATCAATATTTTGACATTTAGCCTCCTCAACCATGACTTCATAAGTCACTCCTTTAATCCATCTCCTGTTTTAGTAACGGTTTTGAAATATAACTTGAATATAAGTTTACCATTTAAAGTGTAAGATCCAATGATTTTTAGTATATTCAGAGTTGTGTAACCATCACTACTATCTAATTTAGAGCATTATTATTGTCCCCCAAAGAAACTCATACCCAGTAGCAGACATTCCCCACTTCCTCCCACCTAAAGCTCCTGTCAACCTTTAGTTTATTTTCTGTCTCTATGTATTTGCCTTTTCTGGAAAATTCACATAAATGGACCATGCAACTCCTGGTCTTTTTGACTAGTTTCTTTCCCTTACCATAATGTTTTTAAGATTCATTCACACTTTACCATATATCAGTACTTCATTATTTTTGTGGCAGAATAATAGTCTATTTGACTAACATACCTAATACTTATGTTTTTTAGGTTTTGTAAATCTTTTAAAAACTAAAGTTGGCTTCACTGATCATTTTAAACCTGAAGGTTCCTTATTCACTTATTCTTTGGTTGGTTATTATTATTATTATTTTATTTTGCAGTTTTTAGCGGGGGCTGGGTTTGAACGCAGCACCTCTGGTATATGGGGTTGGCGCCCTACTCCTTTGAGCCACAGGCGCCACCTTTTGGTTGGTTATTATTTACATTCTTAACTGTTCATGCTAAATCAAGAAGTTGAATTCAGCCTTTGGAGTTGTTTGTAGCAATAGTTCAATCTGGGCCAAGTAACTGTCCAAACGCACTCTTTTCTGTGCATTCAACTTGCCCATCCATCCTTCACAGATCGAACCCTCTACACAAGGAAACTAGCATATGGAGGTTTTCCTCTCTTCAAATGTCTTTACACACTTTTGGGGCTCTTTGTGCATAGATGGCACATATGGCCTCATATTCATTTAGTAGTTACTATAGTGAGAAGCCCTGGGTGGACAAGGGTTGTCTATGATGTTTCTCTCTGGGCTTTAGAAAGACAGAGTTGGCATATGGTAGAGCAGAGGGTAGGCATTCAAGAGGGCGGTCTTGGATAAATACATGAACAGAGTCAAATACTTCTAAAATTTTCTTCTGTGACAACTGACTTCTCTAAGGTAAATTTCATATATGTAAAATAATTGATGCTTGGATAATGTGAGCTTAGATTAAAGTGCTAACACAGCACCCTGAGCACCTTCCCTGGCTCAGCAGCCTTGATCTCAGGGATATGGAAGGTGGTCCAAGTACAAGCTCTCATTCTTTAGGGCCTCCATAGGGTAGGAGGAGGATACAGAACAAATCATCACCTCCAGCCTGATTACACTGAGCCTCAGACTCCTGAGGACTGGGGGCCTTTTGTTGCAATTTTGATTTGCCAAGTTCAGAGGGGGTTTAGATATGTGTCTATCTTAAGCTCCTTATTGTCTTTCTGCATAGTATGTGGCAAAACCAAGGTCTCAGTGGAGCATATTCAAAAGGGAGATCAAGAGAGGAATTTGGATTAGATCTGATTAAACCCTAATCTCCTTCTTATTACCACACTGGAAGGAGAGCACTGCCCAGTACCAGGGACAGGGCGTTTCTCCCAAAGTCACTCCTGTGGCTTGTTCTGGTAGGCAAGACACAGTGACCCAGGAGGACTTATACTGACCTCACAGGTGGGGGAAGCCTGCCTTCCCTGAATTCGTAAATCTTTAAGCTGAGCTGGGCATGGAGAGCACTGAGGTTGAACAGATGGGGTTGTGGCGATTCTACTTCAGGCTAATGAGAAATCAACATTCCCAGATAGCAGAGGGCTCAGGAGGGACACGATCCAGCAGCTTAGGAGAGTTTAGAGAAGGATTAGGGAGGCAATGAAGAATCATCACTTGGGAGTTTTCAGCTGCTTTTTGAAACCAGCACATTGCCCTTATTTTTTCTTTTTTGAATAGCAGTTGGTTCATCGGGATGTCTGGTCGTAACACTGGCTGGAGCATGTACATCTCTCTGGAAAGATAAAAAAAAGGGACAAAAATGAAAATATGGCACTGCAGTCTACCAATAATGGGAAGATTTCACATAAAACCCAATCTAATTTATAGTTGGCACTTGCAAAGGGTTTTGGAGCCTTACACATAATAGAGGCTTAATGGGTATTTGTTGAATTTAATGATTTGAATCATTTGCAGCAAAACAAATTCCACTTTGAATTTCTCCGATAGGTTCCTCCTCGCTCCATTTAGCGCAGCAGGCAGGTGAGATTTTCCATGTGTAGTAGAACTGCAGGATGACAGGACCCTCACCCCTGCATCCATACACCATGCCCTAAGCCACAGAGGCATGTGACAGTTGTACTAAAATAGAAAGACCTTGGCCTGAGTCCTAGTTTACTAATTTACTCATTAATAAAAATGTAGGACTTGTTGATGAGAAATAACATTTTATGATGAGACAATACAATGTCTGATGCAGAGTAGGCCTCAATAAATATTTGTTAAAAAATAAATTATGATATCCCCATAAGATAGTGTTTGACAGAAGTCAGGGACTCAGTCTCATGGCTCCCCACTAAAATATCCATGCATTCTGAGAAAAACACTGAAAATGTAACATCCTGTATATGTGGACTAATCTCTAATGATGTCTGAGATTAATTTGCATTAACTATGGTGAGGTGTAGTTGATTGGGATTCAGATTATCGACTGGGGCTTGTGCCATTATTATTGGAAGGACAGACAGCTCAGCCACAGCCCTGAACCAAAAATGGTTAGGAAAGATACACAGGGAGGGGGAACACTGTATCAAATGGAAATTCAGAGCAAAAGCTGCTTTCGAAAGGAACCAAGAATGTTTTATTCCACTCAATTAGCACCTCTCTTTCATCTTCTTGGATAATATAAGCCCCAATTTTATTATATGGTTCCGGGGCAGAAGCAGACCAAGGGAGGGAGGGGCTTTGTAAACTAGTAAAATTAGAGAAAGGGGTTGTGGTGCACCCACACACACCCACACACAAACACACACACAGATCAGGAATTGGAGTTTTCATCTGCAATTAAATATGTCTGGAAGTGAGTACCCAGGCATTATGTATATATTTTTAAGCTCTCCAGGTGATTCTAGGATGAAGCCAGGATTGCAACCCACTGTTTCAGATTATTCAGTAATCTTCCTTCAGGTCAAAAGTAAAATCAAATCATTTTTCAGCCCAGTATCTATACTGGATTGATGTTAATCAAAGCAAGATTTCTCAAAATACATGTTAAAAATACAGATAAAAGACCTCCATCTAAAACATACCAAATCAGACTCTCTGGGAAGGGGAGGTTGGGTCTTGGGAATCGGCCTTTTTAACAGGCTCTCCAGCTGACTTTTCTGCTTACTTAAGTCTGAAAACTAATGACGGTGGATTGCAAACTTAGCTATATATTAGAATCATCTAGAGAGCTTTGGCAACCGCTGTGATGCCTGAGCCCCTAGTACTAGAGATTTTTACTTAATTGGTCAGGCAAAAGCCCTAGGGATCCACCAGTTTAAAGGCTCCCCAGTGAATCCAAGGTTCTGCTGGTACTAAGAACTACTGAACTGGAGGCTATGTATGTTAATAAACCAGTAAGCTTAAAATGTGAGAGGAGAATTCCTACAGCAACAACACGGACAGAGAATCCATC
Source organism: Galagoides demidoff (assembly GCA_963574575.1). Lineage (NCBI taxonomy): Eukaryota > Metazoa > Chordata > Mammalia > Primates > Galagidae > Galagoides > Galagoides demidoff. The sequence goes on along the minus strand of CAUYQV010039721.1, from coordinate 14,698 downwards.
CCTGGATTCAAGATTGTGAAGCAAATGTGACAAATATGGAATAATGGGAAGTGCTGCAAATCTCTGGCTGACTATTACATACCAGATGGATTCTCTTTAAAAGAGACACATGATAAGCACATTCACCATTGTTAAAATTTGTTCTGGGTGTTTTCACCAATGAATTAAGGTGAGACCAAAAAATGGAGGCAGAACTAGTGAAACAGGTTAGCAAGATTATATTTTTGATATGATCTTTTGCATAACAGGACTTATGTATAACTAATGAGAATGCTTAGCAAGTTGGTCACATATAAAGCAAACATTTATAAAGCAGTCCCTTTCTTGTATTTTAACATTGCCCAAATAGAAAAGTAATGGAATATAATGTTATCTATATTAGCAACTAAAAAAACTTTAAATTTTTTTTTAATTTTATAATAACACTTAACATGAATTTCCCCTCAACAAATTTCTCAGTGTACAACACAGGTATAATATTGTATAGTTATACTTTCGTATGGCACATCTCTATAACTTACTCATTGTGCATTACTAAAAATTTATGCCATTGATTAGCAATTCCTCAGTGAGAGGTGGGCCTTTCGCCTGTAACTCAGGACTCCCCAGCATAAGAAGAAGAAATCCTTCCTTTTACTTATCAGAATTATGTTAGGTTAGGGCTTGGGACCAAACATCATCTAAAAGTATTATTTATTACCTAGCTATTCTTTGTCCTCTGGATGTGTTTCACTTGGAGACACCTTTCACACTGTAGTGCTCTAGGAACTAGGTTCACTAGTTTCACTTCTAGATATAATATTATTTTAATCTCTTCAGAGTTTCACCGTCTCTGTCTTTCTCTCTTGAAAATGATTTTACAAGAGGACTGTAGACTACGCATACAACACAATGCTGACTCATGATCTGCAGCAACTAGTCCAGGAAGACAAACCACAGCTTCTGCAGTGATGGGCCCTAAAAGCCAGAACTTAATGAACTGCCAACTACATTATGATTTTCCTCCATTTCCAATTTAGAATAAACCAGAGAAAGCAAAATATGCTGTCCTCAAAAATCATATAGGATGCCCTGCTTTGTGTTAGCTTACCCCCAGCTTCCCTTATTCCAATAATCGCCAATTGAGGGGCACCTCAGCCTGTTTTTCCACTAGAAAGCTTTTATAGTCCACAACCTACCTTTGAGTATCTGTGAAATGCAAGTATTGGTGGCTGAATACTCTGAATAGTCTCTGCTTATTTTCATTTGAGTGGACTATGGTTCCACACTCTATTCTTGTATTTTCCCATAGGCAGATGACTATATACCGAGAAATATATGCCACTGGGGAGAAATACCCTGTGTCTGTAGAAACATATATACAGATCAAAATAAGTACATATTGTTTTTATCTTACAGACCAAAATGCTCATGGTGGTTACCTTGGAACTCAAGGGAGGCCTGGGTTTCATCATAGTTGCAAGAAGTTATAAAACTTCTGGGAAGAGGAAAAACTATAGAATGAAATTGGGGAAGGCTCTGGAAGTCAGAAAGTGGGATAGAAGTCAGGTTGAGACATGAAGTCAGAGGTCAGTGTGATTCATCTATAGGCTGATAGGGTCATGTAAAAGTCTAGTCTGGAAGTACTCAGGGAGGAGAGAGAGAGACTGGATGTGGGGGGGTAGTCAAGAGTCCTTACTACAAACAGTGTAGGAAAGATTCTGAGGTAACCTAGAAAGAAGGGATAAGAAGATCAGTTTTTAGAGATGTAGTATGAATTTTATGGGTCAACTTGATTGGGCCACTGGATGCCCAGATATTTGGTCAAACATTCTGGGTGTTTCTGTGAGGGTATTTTTGGATAAGATTAACATTTAAATTGTTAGACTGAGTGAAGAAGATTGCCCTTCATGATGTGTTGGGCCTCATCTAATCAACTGAAGGTTTGAATAGAACAAATGACTGACCCATGCTCCAGTAAGAGAGAATTTTCCTGTTGGATGGCCTCCAGACTGGGACAGCAGCTCTTCCTGGTCCTACGGTAGCTACCAGCCTTTGGACTTAAATTGGAACACTGCAGATTTTGGACAGGCTGCATGATCATGAGAGCTAATTACTTATAATAAATTATAAATGGACATATAAATGTGTGTATATATATTCTATATGTAATATATATCATATATATAATATGAATATATTCAATGTGTCTATATATCCTTTATGTAATGTATATATGTAAACATGTATATATACAGTAGACATATATATGATGTATGTATTACATATAGGATATACAAAGAATATATATAGATGCGGTTTCTCTGGAGCACCCTATACTACAGTATAGGAAATATTTTCTGCTATGGAGGGTTTTAAACTAAAGAAAGGAATCATTGAGAGAAATAGGAAAACAATGAAGACCAGAAATGATATCAGGCTGGGAAGGAGGAGCTTGGTCAGTTCTCTTTAGAATATATTGAGTCTTGAACAACAGTAAGATATCCAAGGGCAGCTAGGGAGCTGGTATATGAAGTGCTCTCAGTAATATTCTTTTTTTTTTTTTTTTTTTTTTTGAGATGGAGCCTCAAGCTATCCCCCTGGGTAGAGTGCCATGGCATCCCAGCTCATAGCAACCTCCAACTCCTGGGCTCAAGCGAGTCTCCTGCCTCAGCCTGCCAAGCAGCTGGGACCACAGGCACCCGCCACAATGCCCAGCCATTTTTTGGTTGCAGCCATCATTGTTGTTTGGCGGGCCCGGGCTGGGGATTCAAACCCGCCACCTTAGGTGGCGCCTTAGCTGATTGAGTCACAGGCACCGAGCCAGTAATATTCTTTAAAAGGGGGAAAAAAGGCAGAAAGATATAAAAGTCTAATGAATTATAGACTGGTTGGTTTTTTTGAAACAATTATCCCAGCTCTAAAAGCACAGGTTATCATCATTTTTCTTAAGGCATGTCAGCAGATTTTAATCAAAATTAATTTCAGTTTATTTTGCTCAATCATCATGATGTGAAACAGCCCACACCAGAGGGAATGGAGTGGAATAAAGTAGTCTCTCATATCCCACCAAGGTTCTACAACTGAAAGCAAGTTGTAATTGTTATGTGAAACTGTCCAGATTGCCAGGCTACACTGAACTCAGCGGGGGACCCTTTCACTCTCCAGTTCTCTTTGCTTGTGCATAACCAGATTCAGTGGTGTACAGAGGGATTGCTCAGAAACGTTGACTGTCAAATGCGTAAACATGAACCAGGGTTAGAAAAACAGGATTAATGCAGCCTGCTTAATGAGCATTCTCTGCAGAATGACTCCTCAGCAAGAAGGCAAATGTCCAATAGATTCAAGAACGTAACTGGAGCAGGAAGAACAGGCCCACTGGTGGCGTCGCTCTCTGAGCTGTCTGATGCCCTGCTTTGTGCTTCAGTCCCTGCACACTGAATCGTTAACCTTTGGCACTGCGTAGGGTTCAGCATTTCAGAAGTGTCTTGATTATGAAAAATCTGCCAGCACTAATGGGGAACCTCTGACCCAGGTGCCAGCCCAGCCTTACAGCTCCACAGCTGCTGCAATTTTGATTGAAAAACAGGTCTCTGGTGTCAGGAACAAAGTAACTGGGAATTGGGCCACCTGTAATAGTTACACTTTTATGCAAACCATGAAGATTCTTCTTTTCTTGCTGTTTTTTTTTTCTTTTGCTGTCAAAGGACTGATTTCTTACATTGCCTGAACTCAATACATACAAATCACCATCTTTAACTGCTGTTCACCCACTCATTTCAGTTAAAGACCCACTGTGTTCCAGCTCACCACTATTATAGTTACTGGAATTTTTTAAATAAGAAAGAATCACGGGCAAGTGTGTACACGCTCATGCACACACATGGATGCACATTGATGCTGGGTGCTAGAGGTCATAGTAACACTGCCTGGTAGTCAGAATAGAGGGAGATAAGTGTGGATTTGACTAGCTGGAAAGGCTTCTTGAAAGAGGGAGTAATGGGCCTGGGCATGGAAAGATGAAGATAGGCAGAGAAGTGGAAAAGACCTACAAAGCTGGGAAAACCATCTGGACTGGGGCTTTAAGGCGGAATGTCCACTGGAATGCTGGTTTGGAGAGCATCTCTGCCCCCCTACTGATTAGCATATGGCACATCATGAAGACGATTCAACATTAACATATCTGTTTGTTAATTGAGCTTTGTATGTTCAGGGAATAGTGGATAGTATGCTCTGGATTTTTCAGACTCCTTCCCAAATAAGGAGAGCCCCAATCCCCAAACAAACTTTAAGAGTCCTGTTGGCATGCTTCGGTTGCTGACGTTTTTTCAAACGTCTTTTTGTGAAGGGACATGACCACTGCAATTCTCTTTTGAGTGAACCCAAGATGATTCTGAAGGACCTTAGCAGAGGTCTACTCAACCAGTCAACAAGATTTCTGAGGGTTTCTGCCGAGTACGGTTATAGGAACTGCGTGTATGACAATTAAAAAACATACAAAACAAAAACAAAAGAAAAACCCTGTCCTTACACAGCTTATTTTCTAGTGCCTGTCATGGCGAGAGCTGAGCTTTCAATATGATTAGTAAGTAGTTGATGTTAGAAGGCGGTAAGTGACATAGAAAAACATGTGCAGTTTAAGGACAGAGGTGTGCTAAGTGGGAGAATGAATTTTTTTTTCAACGATGCATTTTATATTATTATCGTATAATTTTTATTGAGATATTCACATGCCACTAAATTCATCCACTCTTTTAAAGTGTGTAATTCATTATATTATCCAGAACATTTTCATCAGCAGCCAATAGAAAAAAAAAACACAAAACCCTGTACTTAGTCACTATCCATTTCCTGCTTCCTCCAGCTCAGAAAAATCATTAATGTACTTTCTGTGTTTCTGTGGATTTGCCTCTTCTGGCCATTTCGTATTAGTGGAAGCATATAGCATGTAGGGTAATGTATGTGGGTTATCCCTGAAGCTTTGTGATTCCTCTATATTGCAACTTGGAATGGCTATTTCATAGTCCACTCTATTGATGTGTCATATTTTGTTTATCCTTTCAATAGCTGATGGACACTTGGACTATTACTACTTCTAGTTCCATCCATTTTGTTGCAAAAGACATGATTTCATTCTTTTTCAAAGCTGAATAATATTCCATTGCTGATATTTACCAGATTTCCTTTATCCAATCCTCTGTTGATGGGCACTTAGGTTAATTCCATGTCTTTTCTATTGTGAATAGTCCTGCAATAAACATATGAGTGTGAGTATCTTTTTAATATGATTTATTTTCTTTTGGGTAGGTATCCTACAGTGGGATTGCTGGATCAAACGTAGTTATATTTTTTATTCTTTGAGAAATATCCATATTTTTTGCCATAGAGGTTGTACTAATTTACATTCCCACCAACAATATACAAGTGTTCCCTTTTGTCCGTATCCTCAGCAACATCTTTCACTTTTTGTTGTTTTTAATAATAGTCATCATATTATAATGACTGATATATTGACTGGCATACTATGATATATCTCCTTGTGGTTTTAAATTTAATTTCTTTCATGATTAGTTATGATGGGAATTTTTACATATGCCTATTGGCCATTTGTATGTCTTCCTTTGAAAAATTGTTTATTCATTTCCTATGCCCATTTTTAAATGGAATTATTTTTGGTGGTGGTGGTAAGTTTCTTGAAAATTTTGGATATTAGTACTTTTTTGGATGCATAGTTTGAAAATATTATCTCCCACTCTTCAGAATATCTGTTCACTCTGTTGACTACTTCTTTGTTGTGCAGAAGCTTTTTAGTTTAAGTCTCATTTGTCAGTTTTTGTTTTTTATTGCCCGTGCTTTTAAAGTATTAGTCATAAATTCCTTGCCTAGAACTAAACCGATGTCAAGAAGAGTTTTCCTTATTCTTCCTTCTAGAATTTGTATAGTTTCAGGCCTTAAGTTTAAACCAATAATCTATCTTGAGTTGATTTTTGTATGTAGTGACTGATGGGGGTCCTGTTTCATTCTTCTGCCTATGAAAATCTAATTTTCCAGCATCCTTTTATCATGAATATGGTGTCTGTTTCCTGTGTGTGTTCTTGCCAACATTATCAAAGATAAGTTGGCCGAGATACATGGTTTTAGTTCTGAGTTCTTTGTTCTATTGATGTATGTGTTGTTTTTATACCAGTACTAACCAAGCTATTTTTTTTTCAGATAAATATGAGGGTACAAATGATTAGGTTACATTATTTGTGTTTCTAAGGTAAAGTTCAAGCTGTAGTTGAGCTCTTCAGAGGGCGTGTACTGTGTACCCTTAAACTATGCATAGTAGGTGAGGCTTATCAATCCCCCCCTTCCTTGTCCCTTTCCCTCTTCCTCCCCCCACTTGAATATAGTTGTGTTTTTCTCTCCTGTTGGCATGTAGTTGTTTATCTTTTGGTTTCATATTAGTATTGAGTACATTGGATACTTTTTCCCCATTCTTATGATACTTTACTAACAAAAATGTTCTTCAACTCCATCCAGGTTAATACAAAAGATGTAAAGTCTTCATATCTTTTTGTGGCTGAATAGTATTCTGTGGTATACATATACTAGTTTACTAATCTATTCATAGGTTGTTGAGCACTTGGGTTGATTCTATATCTTGGTGATTGTGATTTGAGCTGCAATAAACAATCTAGTGCAAATGTCCTTATGGTAAAATGATTTTTTTTTTCTGGGTAGAGCCTATTTTGATCACTATGACCTTGTAGTATAATTTAAAGTCAGGTAGTATGAAAACTCCAGAGTTGCTGTTTGTTTGTTTCTTCTTAGGTTTGTTTTGGTTATTTGGGTTCTTTTTTGGATGGATATGAATTTTAGGATTTGTTTATAATTCTGTAAAAACTGACATTGGTATTTTGATATCAATTACATTGAATCTGTAAATTGCTTTGGGCAGTGTGCTCATTTTAATGATGTCAGTTCTTTCAGTCATGAGCATGAGATATTTTTTCCATTTGTATCATCTACAACTTCTTTTATTAAAGTAGTTTTCCTTATAGGAAATGTTTAACTTAATATTTAAATATATTGCAAGGTTTTCTTGTAGCTATTATAAATGAAATTGCCTTTTTGATTTTGTCCTCAGCTTGATCTTTATTGGTGTATAGAAATACTTTCTACTTTTGTACATTGACTTTGTATCCTGCAGATTTACTGAATTTATTTATCAAATCTAACAGTTTTGGGTCGATCTTTAGGGTTTTCTAGATATAAGATTATATCATCAGTAAACACGGATAATTTGACTTCTTTTCTAACTTTCGTTTCTTTCTCTTGCCTGATTCCTTTGGCTGGTACTTCTAGTAGTACATTGAATAGGAGTGGTCTTCTGGTCTTATTTTCCTGGATGTAACTTTCAGAACAATATTCACTAGAAATAATAGTATTGGACATCCTTGTCTTATTTCTAATCTGTTTTGGACAGCAGGGGAATACAATTTTAAATTAAGTAGTTTGGTATACTTCAGAAAAGAAGTGGCATCTGAAGACAATTTTGAAGGTAAGTAAGGAGCCACATAGTCAGCTAGCTATCTGGGATAGGGTATTCCAGGAATAACGTCTAGGTTGAAGATATAGATTTAGGGGCCATTGGTGAAAAGTAGAATTTAAAGCAAGAAGAATTAATGGGACCACCAAAGGAATAAAGTGGAGAGGGGGAGTGAAAAAGTGAGAGAAAGAGAGATAGAGAAACAAGGAGAAAGCCAAGGAACAGACCCGCAGACTCACAGACTTTACAATGTCAGAGAGAATTAAAGCTACCAGTGAAAGAGACTAACAGATCGGCCCGGTTAAGTAGGAGACAAGAGTACTGGTGTGCTGAAAGCTAAGTGGGAAAGGAGTGTCAACTTCTTTAATACTTTACATCTTTTGGACAACTATGTTAACTTCTTCAGCTTTTGAGAGACATAACATCTCTGTGCCCTTCCCTGTCAGATGGACGTTTCCTGACCTCAGGGTCTGGGTCCTGACTTCTCTCAAATATGTAATGACGAGGGACAGAGCTTGGGGAGGTGGTGGTGGGGGGACGGAGAGGAAGAACTGACAGAGTTTTCATACAGCTCCTCTCACTGTGATTGTATTTGCTTGGAGGTTTGCCCTTGTCTCCACAGTTGTTTTGAGCTGCTAATCAAGTGTGCCAGATTTTCAGCTTCTGGTTTGCAAACTCAAATCCTGTCAGTTTTATCCCATTGGAGCAAGAGTTAATTAAAGCAAGATTAAAATGTTAATAATTTGGGGGGCAATATGGCAAAAGCTTGGTATCTCTAGAGGTTGAGTAAAAAAGTTTTTCATGGAAATTGAAAGCATAAGGCAATGAAAAAAATCCTTCTAAAGTGTCAAGCAAGTCTAATTTCAGAATCGAATATTTGCTTTTGAGAACAATTATGATCTTTCTCACTTGGAAATAAGTTTATGATATTCTATAGTTCAGTGAGTATACAGGCTATTAAAGTCATGAACACAAGACCAAATATGGTCTAGGGATTTGGAGAAGAATATAAATTGTATCTCTCGACATTGCTGTCACAAGTCATACTGTTGCTAGGATTCATTATCCATAACAATGGGTACCATTCCTGGACCATTACAGAAGCCTCAAAAGTATTTATGAAATAAGGAAATTAAAAACAAAAAAAAACCAGTCATCTTGAGTTCAGGGAGCTTTTCTTTGACTTCCTGCGCAACCTCCTTTAAATCACTCCAAGAATTTCTTTTCTGGATACAGAAGAGATGGATTCTGTTACTTTGCCTAGGAGAGCCTCCCATCATGCTCCAGAGGCAACCTCAGCTGTCATTCTTGCCTTGCTTGAGGTCTTCTGCATGTGGCTCTGAAGGGAGCTGGGACTTTATTAAAATACTTGCTGTAAAATAACAGGATTTCATTTCTGGAGACCTGCGATCCATCTCTGGGATTAACTTTTCAACAGTGCAGTGCTCTTGGTGTTTACTCACAACTGTTGTGTCCCACACAGGAATCACAGTCACATGGTATGGTCAACCAACTTGTCACTAGTCTCTGGAGTTTTCTGGTCCAGAATATTCTATTTAAAGTACTGACTATTTGGGGCCAGGCCAGGTGAGTCACACCTGTAATCTTAGAACTCTCAGAGTCCAAGGCAGGTGAATTGCTTGTGCTCAGGAGTTTCAGACCAGCATGAGCAACAGTAAGCCTCCATCTCTGCTAAAACTAGCTGGGCAATGTGGCAAGTGCTTGTAGTCCCAGCTACTTGGAAGGCTGAGACAACAGGAGGAACTCTTGAGCCCAGGAGTTTGAGATTGCTGTGAGCTATGATGCTGTGGCACTCTATGCAGAGTGACAGAGTGAGACTTTGGGGAAAAAAAAAAAAAAGAAAAGTATTAACTGTGAAAGGAATGATCTAGAAATTTTTTTTGTATTAAAGTGAGCAAATACATTTTCTACAGTGGTGGCAGATATTTGAAGGTTTTAAACCAATGCTCCCGTGTAGGGCTGTCCTTCTGCATTGGAACTGATGCTCTGGACTGTGGTCGATGCAGTCTAATTTCCTGCTGGTGTTCCTAGATGTGTGATGCTCACTTCTAATTTATCAGTGTACTTCCTGACAGATATGTGATCTCATACACTGAGAGCTCTGAGCTATGGTAGGGAGGAAATAAGTCAGCTAGGGAGAAGGTGCCAACTCAGCCAGCTGAGCTTAAGAGAGATTGATTAGCAATAACATGGATGGAACTGAAGGACATCATGTTAAGTGAAACAGGCCAGGAACAGAAAGATATATATCACATGTTCTCACTAATATGTGAGACTCTTCCCCCCCCCCCAAAAAAAAAAAAACTGAACTCACAGAGATAGAGTGTAGAATGATGATTATCAGAGGCTGGGACAAATAGTGGGAGGAGAGGGCTACAGAGGAGATGGTTAATAGGTACAAATATACAATTAGAGTAAGATATGTTTTGTAATACAACAGGGTGAATATAATTAACAATAGTTTATTGTAAACTTCAAAATAACTAAAAGAATAGAATTGGAATGTTCCTGATCCAGAGAAATGATAAAAAGTTGAGGTGATGGATACCCCAGTTATTCTGACCATTATACATTATAAGCATATATGGAAATTCACATGTGCCCCATAAATGTGTACAATTACATGTATGATGTATTCATAAGACCTAAAAATTTAAAAAATGATTAAATGAGCTAATACATATATAACACTCAAGTCAGCATTATTAAGATCATTATCACCATCAGAATGATGATGGCTGTCTGAGGATGTTTATAGATGGTCTTTCACTGATCTCCAGGCTGGATGGCTTCCATCTGGCCCTACAGGTGCATTCTCCACCTGTTCATCCCTGCTCAGTGCTGCTGGCAGCTGGCTTGTGCAGACTCCTCCCTGCTTCCCATGCCCTCTGGCTTGTGGTTGGGTTCAGCCTGTGGGGACCCAAGAAAGAGTACAGGAGGGAGGCAGTGATTGGTGTGGATGTTATTTCCTTCTGCCCTATACGGTCCCCTGAGGGTTGTTGGGCGTTGGTGGGTAGGTCATAGAACCTGCTAGACAGCTTCTCCACACTGCTTCTCTTTCTCTAGGTTCCAGAACCTGTTCTCTCACCTGGATGTTTCAGTCTAGGGATGGGAAAACTCACTCAGCTTCAGGGTACTTACTGCCTCATCCCCTGTGTCTTCCTACATTCTGCCTGCACTCTTGCCCTTAGTTCCTTCAGTAATCACTCTTTTAGTTACTCAATTTGATTCCACCTATTTCCATGTAAGACCCTGAATAATACATATTCTTACTTCTTTTCACCACTACCAAGGCAGTGCAGGGAAGCCCCTTACCTCTGCTGTTTGTGGCTTTACTTCACTGACCACTTTTTCCCTTCAAGGCTATGTTATACTGAAACCACCTGATGGAGCAAGTAGTGTGCTTGTCCCTGTGTGGAATGTGTTGCTCATTCTCTTATTTTCTCATGGAACATTGCTCCAAAAGAAAAGATAGATCTCACCAAGAGCCAGCAAATAATACATCATCTGTTTGAGCGGTTATTGTCCTCAGTCCTTCCTGAGCTCTGCTTTCTAGACACTCCTCCTCTGTACCTGCCTTAGATGGTGTGTCCTTTCACTGATGGGATCTGGCCCTGAATTTGGTGTGCAAGCAATGAGTAGTTGATGCTGGAAAAAGTATAGAGGACTAGATAAGAAGACTTCTAGAGTCGTAGATAAACCTAGGGACCTTCAGAAATCTAGGGAGGACTTGATAGTTAGAAGACCTTTGTAGGCGCACATAGAGTCATGCATTTTATATGGAATTATCTTGTGTTTCCCTTTCTTCACCCCACTTCTTATCTAAACTTGCTAATTCCTCACATACTTCCAGGTACACAAACTGGGGCTAAATCATATCACCTTCTACCTTCTTTGTCAATTGATGTAATTTTTTGCCATAATGTGAGATTCAAGCAGTCAGACTTGTAACTTGCTCACAATGTCGTATTCCCAATGAGCATCTCAGGCCAATTGGAGAACAGCAGACATGAAAACGATCTGATACTGAGTTATGGTGGAGCACTCAGGGAAAAGCTGAGGGGTCAAGTGGGGTAATCTAATGAGCTCTCTCCAGGCCACGTGTGTCTTGAGTAGGCCTAAGAAGATGCTTCAGAGATCTCAGAGTTAGTTTGAAATCATCATTCTGTAATATGAAACAAGCCCTCTTGATTATATTCAATGGGAATTTGAATGCACATTGTTTTCCATATCTGGATAAGCCTTGTTCTCTGTCTGCCATGAGAGACAATGTACTTCCTGTGCAAACAATGGCCGGTGATGAAGGGTGTTTGTAAAAAAGAAAGTTAAGATTCAGGGGAATTAAAAATAATCTTTCCAATGTAGTTTTTTCTCTGAGAGAGAATTGAGACCTGCCTTCCTTATTCGAGGTTTGGTGAGAGGTCTTCTCTCCTCAGGGGGATAAAAACCAATCTTGTATGCTAAGTAGGAATATTCAAAGGCAAATCATTTCATCAAAGGCTTTAGCCACTATATAATAAATGTGTCTTTATTTTATACACATCTGTCCTGATGTGGTAGAGAAGCCATGTGAATGTGTTATATCAATGGGGGTTGGGGCTAACATGGCTGATGTTTCCAAATACGGACTTTTTTTTTCAGCCAACTGAAACTTTTGGCTCCTTTTTCTGATCTGAACTGGTCCTAGGATTTTTGGTTTTCAAAGAAGATGACAGTAAACACCAACAGTATCTAGCCGATAATGCCTCAGATACTTCAGATTTGGTAGAAGTCTATTATCTATTTTGATTCCAGGTCCTTTTATGACAAAACCTATCATTTTATCAATGATTTTTTTTCTTAGGGCTCTCTGGAAAGCTAGAGAATTTTAGGAATGTTCTGTGGAAACCCCCAAGTTCCTGCACTGAAATGTCGCCCATATTTCAGAGTTCATTACTCTTTAAGAAACATTTAGATGCTCTATCCACCTGCAATACATAATGTTTTTCACACTGAATTTATCTGTCTATACTGTTTATGGAGCTTACAAATATTTTCTTTCTCTTTCCTATCACTCTGGTTTTAATAGCAAAGATTTGTAGTCAATTGAAACATGAGCATCTTGCTGAATTTCTTTTCATTACCATTCATAGGATGTTAAATAAGATTTTCACTTAATACAAATCTTTTGGCTGTGTTAGTCTTCACAACTACATACAGAGAGAATTGCCCATCTAGCCATCCTCTATGTTTTTGTCTTAAAACCAGTCTTTGATCCTGACAAACAATTCTTTCAGATCTGAGGTTAATCCTTTTTTTCAGTGGCCTTTGATGTGAACACTTCTAAGTAGATTAAAAAGTATATTTCCACTCCTTTCCTCTTAAGTCTCTTTAGGTCAGGATAATTTACCTTGGGCTACTGGTTTGCAATGTGGGTTCTGGGGACTGCAGAAAGACAAGGAGACTATAGCAAGGTTTATAAATCAATATATCCTTCTGGCATTTTCTGTAGATGGAAAAAAATCTGTTGTATATCCATGTATTAATCTTTGAAATACAGTAATTTGTTGATATATTTGTAATTTATAGAATCTAAACATTTATAAAATTTATAAAATCTTAAAAGAATTCTACAATTTATTGGACCTTGTAAAATATAATGTACAAATCACTGAATAATAAACTGTAGAGGGAAATAGCTGATTTTTTTTTTTTGACATTTTAAAGGGTTCTTACTTCCCAAACAAGTTTTGCTTTGGAAGGAGTTGGTAATAGATCCTGGTTCACCTAGAAGACACTATATTGATAATAAGAAAATAACAGCATCCTTTGCAGCTCCTCAGCATCTTCCTATGACAGGTGCAGGTCACATGTCAATTCAGCAGTATCCTTATAACAAGTGGTCTCTTCCTTACCTTTTTATTATTTGTTTTCTTCCAAAATCTGGGCGAATGACAACTTCTATGGGTCAGGTTAAGTACTGGCTGAATCACCAATATTCCTTATTTAATAACCAGCCCATGTGTTAGCAGTTTTACTTAAATTTCTTCTGACTATAAACAATGAAATAAGATTAATTTTTTTGGAAAATATAGCTTGATTACAGACTGTGGCCATTTTATTGTATCATTAAGTGTTAACCGCACTCACTATAGGAGTCTAGTGAGCAAATGTATGTCACAGTACAAGATGAGAGGAAAAGTGCTAAGCTAATGCAATTCTTTTTATTAATATGAAAACATAACACTTGTTTCCTAATCTGAAAACCTAAAATCTAGCTGACAGGGTGCATAGAATATAGAATGTGAAGGCGTTAGCATTGGAGCCATAGTAGAATAGGAGGGAAGGAGGAAGAAGGCTGTTGTAGGCTGGGTTTTAGGCAGCAGATGGAACAATAGATGGGACGTGGGAGATGAGAAAGGAACATTATGGGAGTGCCTTCTATGCTTGGCAGAGCATTCAGAACTTGTGGCACATAATCTTTGTATTAGCTCTGCAAGGCAGGAAATCATTATCCCCCATTTTACTGATGAGAAAACTGAGCATTAGCAGTTAAAGGGCATTGATCAAAAAAGTTACACAAATTGAAATAATTGCAGAGCAGGGATTGAATCCCAAACTTTCTCCAAAGTTCATTAAGAAAATAGAATTTAAATATCCATAAAGAGCATAGTCTTTAATAGGTTTCCTTTCTCTAATACACATTTTTCATTTGGAGGTTATACAAAAGGAGAGCCAGAATTCCATACTCATGATGACCACATAGAGCCAATATACATACAAATATGACTCTATGTGGTCATCATGAGCATGGGATTCTGTATCAGCTGAGGTTCAACTGGAGAAGCAGAACTGGTACAACCAGTAGGAGATGAACTGATCAATTATCTATCTGTTCATCTATCATTTGTCAATCATCAGTCTATGGATTTACTACAGGGAATTGGCTTTTGTAATTGTGGCTGGCTAAGTAGTCCTTGTAAGGTTCTCTTAACAAAATACACAGAACTTTGTGTGTGGCACAAAAGGGTTGTTGTCTTTCTTCTACTCTTCTTTGCTCCTGGTTTACTGTATCTAGACATACACAATTAAGAGAACTCGGGGAAATGTAGTTCAGCTTTCCTAAGTACATATATCATAAAGTCATCACACTTGTATGGAACAGAATAGAGAGCCAAGAGATGA
>CAUYQV010039718.1:0-21182 GCA_963574575.1 Galagoides demidoff | reverse complement strand
TGCCTCCCAAGTAGCTGGGACCACAGGCGCCCGCCACAATGCCCGGCCATTTTTTGGTTGCAGCCATCATTGTTGTTTGGCGGGCCCGGGCTGGGGATTCGAACCCGCCACCTTAGGTGTACGTGGCTGGCGCCTTAGCCGCTTGAGCCACAGGCACCGAGCCAGCCTTAACATTCTTCATTATGATAGAAATCTGTAGCTCTTCTGGAAAAATGCAAAACAGGTTTGGGGTGGTGCCTGTGGCTCAGAGGAGTAGGGTGCCAGCCCCATATGCTGGAGGTGTCAGGTTCAAACCTAGCCCCCGCCAAAAACCGCAAAAAAAGAAAAAAAAAAACCAAAACAAAACAAATGCCCAAACTCCCAGGATCTGGATGTAATCATGCTGGTCTATTTCCTTTGTATCTTTTGTGCTGGTCCTAGCTGGTTGTTCCACATGGTCCAGGAACCAGAGTGCAGGCTTTGGGGTCAAACAGGCCCGGATTTAAAACCTAGCCCTCCCATACAGCAGATAGGCAATCTTGGACAAGTGGTCTAACTTCTCCGAGTCTTTTGGGCCAGGATAATGAAACTTACCATGTAGGGCAAAGGCTTACTGAGATAATATACTGTATATATGAAATAAGGAGCAGAGAATTTGTGTTCAATTGAGTGTAGCTATTATTTCTATACTAAATACATAGGGCAGCATAAAATAAATATTTTCTAAGTTATTATGCTCTCTCCATAGACTTTTGTAAACAGCTGCATCATAGACCACCAAATAGATCTGATGGAGATGAAACTGATGCTGACAGCAGCCACATCACCTCCCCAGGGTCCCTAAATGAGCTTACTGCTCATGACACAGCCCCTCCACCAGCCAACATCTGAACTTTGCTGGCATCCTTCTTTCCCCACCCCGTCATGAGCTCACGGTTTCTGAAGGCGTGAAGGCATGCCCTGTTTGTACATCGTGAGTACCTTGGGTACCTCAGTTTAGATAAACAAGTGTTTGGAGGCAGAAAATAAGGCCCCCAAATAACCCATTTAAGATTGCACATAGCTTTATGAACCTATAAGAAGGCACTATCCAGCCAATTGGAAGAGTAACCAATAAAAGATTTAAAAGACCCTCACTAAATAAAAAGAACATGAACCATTCTCCAGGAGGCCTCCTGGGTCCTCATTGCAGTGAAGGGCTGATGGGAAGTTGGGCTTGCTTTTACAGGCTGTGAGGCATTTGCTCCCACAGCCCTCCTCTTTACTGTAACAACACGCTCTGCTCCGTTGCACGTGGCATTCTGCACACTTTTCCCTCCATTTCCCAGTTGGGCAATGTGTAGAGGACGTCCTCACCAAGGGGTCAGAGGGATGGGCCCACTTTCTGCATTTCCGTCATCATGCTAAAGATTGGTGGCTAATTTTGATCTGTGATCAGCAGCTCACAGTTTATTTCTCTGTTTGGCAAGGCCGGCCAGGCAGGGTGATGTCTTGGGGCATAGTCTCAGAAAATGGTTATCTCTTAAATGAGTAACAAACAGCAAAAAGCTGCCTTTATTAGGTGTTTCTGTCACCTAGGCAATTTGCTAATAGTTTCATAGGCACCTTCTTACTCAATCACTACAGCAAATTTATGAGACTGGCCTTGTCATCCTCATTTCTTTAGACCAAGTGAAGCTGAGAGAGATCCCCTGACCCAGCTAAGGGCCCTGGGGCTGGTGGATGGAGTGTTGGGGTTCGTACCAAGCCACAGCTCCACACTGTCCCAGCCCACCGGCCCCACAAAGTGAGAATCACTTTTGCTCCAGAGACGATCTTTTTGAAGGGATGAGGGCTACGATAACACAATAGCTGCGATGGGGCCATTTATAAAGAAAAGAGGTTTATTTAGCTCGCAGTTCTGCAGGTTGAGAAGTTCAAAGGCATGGCCCCTGCTTTTGCATCACAACAGGGCAAAAAGGCGACTCTGTGCAGAGAAGAGCTGGGGGACTTCCGGCTTTGTTAACAACCCACTCTCGCGGGAACTTACCCATTCCTGGGAGAACTAATACCCTGGTGAGACTGAGAACTCACGACCACCGGGAGAACCGTGCCAGCGTGTTCATGAGGATCTGCCTCCAGCACCCAAAAGCCTCCTGCTTGTTCCTGCCACCCACTGCAACACTGGGATTAAATTTCAATGTGAGCTTTGGTGGGGATAAACCAACCATATCCGAACCATACCAGACTGCACCAATCACTTCTGTGCCACAAAGTCCCCACCTCCCAACACGGCTGCACCTGGGATTAAATTTCCGAGGAGTGAACTTTGGGGGACACATTCAGACCATAGCACTGAGTTAGCTGGTTCTCTATACTGGCACGTCAAGGACACCAGTAACTGACTACACGTCTCACCTAGACTTCTTTTTGGTCCCAGAGTTATGAGAATCCCTACTGAGAGAAGTCATCCGTATCAGAGGCTCGCCTGAGGGTATGCACTTTACCATCCTCCAGGGGAGGGGTTCTCTTCCTGAATTCATCCAGAATTGCCCAATCAGATTCTGCAGAGATGCTGTTCAGGTATCTCTTTAAAGGCAATCCCCAGGTGATTTTGATGGCTCTGGTCTGTGGACTAGCACTTGGAAACCATAGCCTGAAACATTCTAGGTTTTACCTATGAGTTAAGCCTCTTTCTTTGAGAGCTCTAAATCAATCACAGCTTTTACCAGCCTGTGTGGTCATCGGCTGAAAATGAAGGACGTGATGAGAGCAGCCATATGAAACTCAGAATTAACATGGGGCGCTTGATAATTCTAAAGCTATAGTTCAGTAATTATAACAATAGAGATGTAATTCAGTAATTAACTTTCTTTTGGGCTTCAGTGCTAGAGATAGCTTTGCTTCTCTCTCCTGGTAACTGGGTTTTTACCTTCCATGTGGACCTTGTGTTATGTAACTGATTGAATTTTTTTAAATTGGTCACTAGGAAGCCCAGAACAAAATTCATACCCTTTTAGCAAACTTTAAAGAACTTTATGTATTTTTTTAAATAATTTTACTTCTAATGCTTTTGTTCTGTCCTTCTCTTCTGTTCTTAACACCAGCATTGCCCTAACAAATGCAGGGTTTTTGATCTGTCATTTTATTCACTCATCAAATGGAGGTTTTTTTCCACATTCAGATTTTTCAGGTAGGTGTGAGACCTACAATGAATGTGATAGTAATTAGTTTCCTGGGGTCGCCATTAAAAATTACCCCAAACTAGGGGGATTGAAAATCACAAAAATTTATTGTTCATGATTCTGGAGGCCAGAAGCCTGAGATCCAGATATTTGGCAGGGCTGTGCCCCCTCTGACAGCCTGGTGGAGAATCCTTTCTTGCCTCTTGTAGCTTCTGGCATTTTCTGGCCACTCTTGGTGTTCCGTCGCTGGTAGGTGCATCGTTTGGGTCCCGTAGCCAGCTTCTCCCTGTGTCTCCACAGTGGTTTCCTGTGTGCGTCCATCTCTGTCTCTGTGTCCAATTTTCTCCTTTTGATAAGCACACCAGTCATGTTGGATCAGAGCCACCCATATGACCTCATTTTGATTATTCCTATAAAGACCTTATTTCCTAATAAGGTCAAATTCAGAGGTACTTGGGGTAATGTATGTTTTTTTTTGTTGGGGGGGGGTAAGGTTTAAAAGTAACCTATAATATAGTATCTATTTTCATTTCCTTTCCATATTTTTCTTCACTTTTTTTTCTTGATCTTTTCTTGACTGTTTTCATGATGGTCATTTAGCAGGAAGAGACTGTTGGGTGTCACTGTCATATTTTTAATAAAATGAGTTCAGAAAATACCTGTCCATTCAGTTGCTTTGGCCTCTCCTGGTACAAAGTGGTCTGAAAAATTAATTAACAATTGACTTTGCACACTCCCCTTCTTAAATCTGCCATTGGCTTAGGA
Organism: Galagoides demidoff; assembly: GCA_963574575.1. NCBI lineage: Eukaryota > Metazoa > Chordata > Mammalia > Primates > Galagidae > Galagoides > Galagoides demidoff. The sequence goes on along the minus strand of CAUYQV010039718.1, from coordinate 17,274 downwards.
TGCATTTATGAACCTTAGCACTCCCTAGTGGCAAAATCCATCCCTTTGCTACCTCCCTTTTAGTTTACAGGGTCATTTTTTATATCCAGAGGAGAGGTCTGAATCACTGCGGTGGGACCCTGTTTCTGTATAATGCTTGTTTCCTATTTTTCTTGCAAAAACTATGTCCCTTCTGCGATGCCCTAGAGCAATAGAGACCGTGGCAAGAAAACTTGTTTGAAAGAGCAAGCTCCCATCAGCCAATATCTCAATGGTGAAGTAACAGGGGGAGGAACTTTCAGGTGACAAGTCAGTACTCAAGATTTCTTTCCCCTTAACAGCCAGGGAGGTCTTAATTACTTGCCCATCACAATTGGAGGAGGCATCTGTAGGCCTCTTTTGTAGACTTTTTCTGGAGTATGTTTGCAGAATTCTCACTTCTAGTTGCTTCGGCACTTGCATGGGATAAGACAGGGTGAAACCCTGCTGCTGCTCAGATCTCTGCACGATCACGGAGCAATGCAGAAACAGGTGTGGAGACAGAACTCTCAGGAAGCACTGCTTTGGCCCCGACATAGGCAAGCGGCTGGTCTTACATAGATTGTCATGGATCAGCAAGGATCTCGGACTGGCATAGGACGTGGAAATGGAACAGGGACGATGAAGCCAGCAGGCTACCGAGGCAGCAGCAAAGCCCAACCAGCACGGAGAAGCTCTTGGGGCTACTTCTATCCGGATTTCATTAACACCCAAGAAATAGGAAGGGGGTAGTTAATACTAAAGGCATATGATAGTTACAGCTCTTTATTTTTTGTCCATTTTTGTGTAAATCAATGTTATGTGAATAGTTTAGTAAATGGTAAATTAAAAGCATCCTTAGGAATCCTGCTGTGAGGAGGTATTCAGACTGAAGGGTATTCCCTTGTCTTCACAACCATGGTTGTTGGAGTGTACAAAGTGGGGAAGCATTTGACTTGCAAAGTGACAGCTCTTCATTCCTCTAAATGCTGCATGCTGCATGCTGGCTCCCACTGAAGTCACCTGAGTGCCACCTGATGTCCGAAGCCATCCCTTCCCTGCCTTCCCTATGGTCCTCTTCCTTCACCTCTTAACAACATTGGATGGTCTTCAAACTCCCCTTTCCTTTATCTTCACCTCTACTGAGTTGTTGAGCATTGGGAGAAATGGTCAACAAACAGGCTTTGTTTTCTGTAGCTGGTATTTATGTGTCAAGTGTCATGCGCTGAGTTGATGGGTACACAGAGTTTAAAGAGCTAGGGAGGGAACAGCCTTTGAGAATATTCCTGAGTCCCCCAGGAGGGCCAACATGCACACTGATCTGCTGGAGGGGCTGACTCCTGGAATAATGGAATGCACTCCTGAGACGCAGACTCTTGTTGAAGCTGCCATCTTGCTTGTTCTTGGAGAAAGAAGGATTCTGAGATTTATGTTGAAAGCGAAATGTGACAATGAAAGTATTAATTGATGCAGAACGGCCACACACATCAGACATTGGAAAAAAACCAGGTTTAGTGCTCGCAGATCATTTAGGAAGGAAGACAAGACAAAAATCACCAAGTGTTCTTGCTACTCTTCCACTTCTGATCCTGCGAGTGTTGCTTGCTTGGTAGATTATCACCATCAAGCAGCAATTATTACCTGTTTACAATGGATGAGTATGGAGTTTGATTTTTCTTCTTGCTTGATTGACTAGCAAAGCAGTTGCTTAAAAATTCAAGCTCCCCCCCTGCATGTTTAGAATGCAAAATCAAAGTTCTCTTTGTTGGTTGCAGACTGTAATACACGTGCCAGCCATTTCAGAGAAGAGGCATCATTTGATTTATTGAAAATTAAAAACCATAAGTCACCTTAAACATGGAGCGAATGCCTCACCAAATCAATACAAGAATTGCACCAGGGCAATTGAGAGGCTTGTGGAGTTTCCATGTGGTGCATATGAAAAGAAGCCAGTCCTCAGGAGAACTTGTGAACCCTACTGAACGGTTGGTAAATTGCACTGACTGGCATTTTTTTTTTTTTTTTGAGGGTGGACCAGACAGGCCAACTTCTTCATTGTCCGTGGCAACACTAAAGAAGATGCCTCTATCCCTGAAAAGTAGTTAATAATACTTTCTGTGTATTGGGCTTGAGAAGTTCTTGAAGTTTCACAGTCAGGGTTAAGAAAGGGCCACTCTTGGGGGCCTGCTTGGAATGCCTCTTGTGGAGTGGGGATTCTCTGGAGACCCTGCAATTATTTCTTTACAGGCTTGACATATTGTAGCAGCTGAATTATGCTAGTGGAATATGTCTGATTGACAGAGAGCAACTCAATGGTGCTTTGTTGAGATATTCAAGTGACATTGGCCCTTTGTTTAGCCAGGGAGTGTGGAGCAGCCACTGGTAGCCTCCACTCCAAGTGGCCTTTTGTTCCTGTAAAGTGGTCTTAAGTCTTATTTCAGGGATGGCTTGGGACAAAAGGCAGGTGAGTTTGGTTGTTGCCTTTGTCACGGGATTTGAAGGGTACAGGGCAGGGCTCCAGTCCCAAATAGCGCTCACTGTGCTATCAACATCCTGAAATAATTTCCTTTAGACAAACACACATTCCTTTGAGTGTCTGAAGTGCCAGTTAAAATGAAACTGGCCCTCGGGAAGGAGGAACAAATTAAACAATTAGCAGCTATTAATACTGCAATGTCAAGTTGATTCTGCAGGAAACATCCTATGTGCCCCCTTGAAGTATTCACGAAATAATGCCTGGTCGTGTGTCTTGATCAGTTTATCAAATTATCTGGTCACCTTGCAGGAAGTGAGGGAACGAGCCACCCCCTGGGTGAGTGTGGATGAGGCAGAGGAAGGCGAGGTGAGTGTGCACAGGCTGGGTGGTGCCTCGGAGTCGGGAGGTGCTCTGGGATTCCGTCGTCTTGCCTGGCTTTGTTGAGGGGACGCTCACTCTGCCATCTCTTCCCCAGCAGGTGCTCAGGTGTGTGTGCCCCGAGTGTAAGATGGGTCCCTGGTCCGTTCTCCTATCTCTCTCCCCTTTCCTCCCCATCCTGCTCTCAGCTCATATGGCTGTACTCAAACCACCCACAGACTTTGTACCATACTCTCTTCCGGAGGGCCAGATGCTGATCTTTACTCCCCCAGCTACGATCACCAGCTGCACCCCGTCAGCTCTCGACACTCTCTCCTCCCCACACCAGATCAGAGCCCTCGCTGGGCTTCCTGATTGGCCTGATTGTTCATGACGCTTTGAAATCTGTTGCTATTATTACTATTTCAAAATTGGATTTATTATTGAATAGGTAGTCTGTAGATATAGTACCTAATTCAAAAGGCACAGACGGGTAGAGGATGAAAAGTGTGTCTCCCTTGGTATTTTGCACCAGTCGGCCAATTTCTTTTTTTGAGGCAACCACTATTATGATTTTTTACTATATCTTTCTGGAAAAAGTATATGTGCATTGCATGTGTGTACATGTATACACACATAGATGTAACATGTACTTTATTCCCCAGCATGGTAGTTATAAAAGAACATTATTATGAATCCTGCTTTCTATAAAATGAACTTCAGTTTTTAGAGTAGTTGTGGGTTCATGGCAAAATGGAGCAGAAGGTACAGAAAGTTTCCCTGCATGACAGTGATTTTCAATGAAGATCATTAATCAAATTATTTTCGAAAGAAGTTCAAAGCACAGTAAGTATATTCTTTCTTTCTGCTCTTTATTTGATCAACATAATTTGAGTGTGTCAGAGAAGTTTAACTATAGGTTCAAGTGTGCCGTGAGATAAAAAAGGTGGAATAACACTGGTCTACAGAGATGTTCCCTACAGGCCCTTTCCTCACTCATGGGCGGCCTCTCTCATTACCAACCCCCTCCAGCAGGGGAGGACTTTGCTAGAACTGCTGAATTTACATGGACTCATCACTATCACTCTAAGTCCAGAGTTTACACAAAGGTTTATTCTTGGTGTACATTCTGTGGGTTTGGAAAAATGCATAAAACGTGTATTCACCATTATGGCATCTCACAGAGTAGTTTCACTGCCTTAAAGCTTTTCCCCGCTCTGCTGATTCATCTCTGTCTTCCTTGTTTTCATACTTGAAATAATGTCTTGGTGATCATTTCCTATCATCACACAGAGAACTGCCTCATTATTTTTAATGACTACATAGTATTTCATTCCCTGGGAGTGCAGTAAAGTGTAGGCTCTTTTCAACTGTTGCTTTGATAAACGATGCCACCATGAATGTCCCTCTCATCTGTCGTTTGGCATGTAGACCAAAATGTTTAGGATCAATATCCAGAAGTAGACTTCCTGTTCAAAAAGCTCAGGCATTTTAACTTTTAACTGGAATATTGGCAAATTGTCCACTGACACTTATGAATTTTGATGCTGCACCAGCTAAGCCCACCCATTCCCAGGGCAGACTCAGATTGGGCCATTCCATGCCCCTGCTCCCTGCCTCCTCTCCTTTATGGCTGTGGTTGCTCTATGTCCATGGCTGGACACATGGTTCAGCAGGCAGACAGGTGGCACCTTTGGGGATACGAGTTTCCCCAAAGTGCAAAAAAGCTGGTGAGGAAGGGAGGTGGGAAGCTTGAACAAACGTCAACGGAACATCCGCTAGGGGCAGGTGCATTGTCTCTGAATCTCATTTGTCTTCACAGAAGCCACGTGAAGTAGGTCACAGTTCTGTGGCTTTCAAATGAGGAATGTTGGAGAGGTTAATCAGCTTTACCCAAGTCACACAGCTGGTGTCATAGTCATAGGTTGACTCAGAGAGGTCAATTAACTTTACCAAAGTCACACAGCTGGTGTCATGGATTGACTAGCCTCCCTTGAAAAGATATGTTGAAACTCCAGCCTCCATCTTCCTCAGACCTCCCAATGTCAGAACATGACTATATTTGGAAATAGGGTCATTGCAGATGTAATCAGTTAAGGTGAGGTCACACTAGAGTAGGGTGGGGTCAAAATCCAACTTGACTAGTGTCTTTGTAAGAAGAGGGAGATTTGGACACAGAGACAGAGAGAAGACAGTCGTGAGGAGACGGAGGCAGGGATTCCAGTGATGTTGCCACAAACCAAGGGACCTCGGGGCTACTGGAAGCTGGAGGAGGCATGGAAGGATCCTCCCCCAAAGGCTGGAGTGAAGTGATACTACTTACACCTTGATTTCAGACCGCTGGCCTCTAGAGCCACAACAGAACACATTTCTGTTGCTTCAAGTTGCCCAGTTTCTGATGCCTTGTTCCGTCAACCCAAGTAAACTAGCACAGCCATGAAGTGACAAAGCCAGAATGTACTCTAAAACGGTCTGCCCTTAAACCTCAAGCCAGCTCAATTCCACCATACAGTAACTGCTGCCCTGAACCTTTGAAGGACTCAGAGGTCAAGGCCTTCCTTATAGTTGTGGGTGGGATTAAGTGACAACTCAGAAGTGGGTGAAGTGACTGGAAACTGGGTGGTGCTGGGGTCCAGTTGAGGTCTGCTCAGCCGCATGGCAGGTGTATTTCGTATGGGCTTTAGAACGGTGGCAGTTACTGTTCAAATTCAAATTTGACTTTGTTTCATATTCCCTGGGGGCTAGGACATGGCTCTTTGTAAACAAATCCACCTGCTATGTGGCAGGGTCAGGATTATTAAGCAATGCTAATGAGATATGAGAGGGATGAATGGCCTGGGGTCCTGACGTCTGTCCACGAGGCGTGGGCTGTGCCCTGTGCAAACGGGCTTTGAGACTGGCAGGGCTGTTTGGTTACCCTTCACAGGGTTGCCCGTGGAAGGAAATAAGGGCTGACCTTCCTTTGCTTCAACAGCAACAGGGAGATTGTGGTCCAACTTCTGGGGATGTCCCTTCCAAACCCTGCACCCAGGTTTGGTGCATCCCTGTCCCCTGAGCTACGAGAACAGTGACCTTTGCTGAGCGGTGGTAAGACTGCAGCTCAGGAGGGGTCCTCAGAGAAAGGAAGAAAGGGATCAGACCAAGAAAGCCAAAGAAACTAACTTCCTGAGGCCTTGCTACTGATTTCAGGTGGCACTGAATTTGTGTACAAGTCAGAGGTCCCCTCAGGCAGTCTGGGAGGGGAGCATCTGGGCTGGGTGCCCCTCGGAGCAGGGCTTGTAAGGCAAGGCATTGGCACACAAGATGAAAAGAATAGGACTTTCTATTAGATTTCTGCCTTGTCTCTTAAAAGGTTTGCTTTTGGTGTGTGCTTTGTAAGATTCCTAGTATACTAATAAATCCATACAAGTCGAAAATAAACAATCGATCGATTGGAGGGCATGCTCCGTTTTGGCAAAAATGGTCACATCAGGTAGAAAAGTTGAAATTGCCACTCTTCATTTTTGCCTCTCTACTCTGAAATCATGACGTTGGTCTCCAAAGTCCATTCCCTGAAGCCCTCTGCAAACAATTCTCTCACCATCTTTCTTTTCCCAGAAAGTACATTTCCAGCCCCTGGGTGGCGGTGAATGGACACGTCTTCTCCCTAAGCAAAAAGGGAAGGATTCCGAGCATCACTGCTAGTTTTTTTGGAATTCATGTATTCACTCTATAAATCCTACATTTTTTAAACCAGCGGAATACACTGAAGTTAGTTTTTTGGGAGACCCAGAAATAAGTAAAGATATGATCTTTACTCTCACGGTATTCACTGACAACTAGGGGAAGATAAGAAAGACAGAAAGTGATACAGACGGCAGGAGAAACAAATAGATTCCTGAGGGAGGCAGGAGCCGTCCCTTCCAGCCGTGTAGACTCTGTTGTGTCTGACAATCTCCCTGCTCTGTGTTTGCTGGGCGGTGCCCGGGATGCGGTTTTTGTGTAGATTATCTCTTTATTTATCAAACTTGTCCAGGAAGCCTGGGAAGTTACATAACAGCAAATGGTTTAACAACTCAGCCAATAGACAAGCAGCGACGTCTTTGGAGTTTACCAGGAATGTGACCAGATTATACATAGATCTAGCTCCGTTCTATAATCTCGTCTGGAGCTCGGTGAACTCTCTCGATTTAAAGATTCAAAGAATTTGCTTCTGCTTAGGAAATGTTTCATCTTTCTATTATTATTAAAGAGGTAATTTCAAAAACTAAAGCTTGGTGAGATAAGCGGTTTTAAGCACTTGACCTAAAGACGCAGGACTCATATGGGGCTGATGTGGGATTTTCACCTACAGTCACATCTCTTCTTTTTGTAAAACCCTCAAATGGTGTCCCTTCTTGCTCAGAAGAGAATTGAAATTCTTTTCTCTGGAATACGAGATCCTGTAGGACCAGGCCCCTGCCTGCCTCTCCAGCCTCATCGGCACCATTCCCTTCTAACCTGACGTCCTCCAGCTAGCCTCACCTAATTACAGTGTCACACCCACCAAGCTTGTCCCTCACCAAGGCTTGTCCCTCCATGTCTCATGCTTCCTTTAACTCAAAATGCTTTTCCTCTAGCATGGGGCATTCCTGGAGGTCTCACCCTAAATCCTCCTCTCTGAGAGACGTTTCTGGACCACCTGAGCTCTCCAGGTTACTCTGGATGGTCCAGGCCCTGTTTATTTTCTTCCCCGTGTGTACATCTCTGATAACTTTCTTTCATTACCCTTTAGTGCCGTTCAACCTTTTTTATCTCACGACACACTTGAACCTGTAGTTAAACTTTCTCGGCACACTTAGATAATGTTGATTGAAAAAAAAGAGTAATAAACAGAATATACTTACTGAGCTTTGAACTTCTTTTGAGAATAATTTGATTAATGATCTTTATAAATTTTCATGGCACACCCAAGATCCTCTCTTGGCATACCAGTTGAAAATTGCTGCCTTGGGGATTGATGGTCCTGTAAGAGCAGCCCCTGGCCTGTCTCACGTGGCACACTTGGGACGGTCCCAGCTCTCAATAGAGGACGCCAAGTGCGTGAAATAATTAAAATCAGGTCCCAGAATTGGGTGTGAAGGGTCTTTTAGAGCTAAAGCATAGGAGGAGAGAGAGAGAAGGTACATTTTGGGTTAGGAGGTCATTTCTGCTTCTTTTTTGAGGCTTACTTTCAAATGTTAGGCTAAAAAGTTTACGAAAGAGCACATTTGGCAAAGACCTTAAATTCATGAGAGCAACTGCAGCTGGCATTGCCTATAGAGAGAGCCTTTCCCACTCTCTCTCATTTGCATACTGCGCTTCTAAGTTGTGGCAGAAAGGTGGCTGCCCTGGCTTTGGAATAATTTCCTGGAAATCAGGGTTTCTCAAGTTTTTCCGTCAAGGTAGTGCCTGTGGGAAGAGCCCAGTGAAGCTGGTCCCAAGCATGACATCTCGTAGAATATTTTTATGTTGTTTGACAACTGTTCGTGTGAATTTTACATTTTATGTTCAGACTATTTTAACAACAAATAACGCTTTAAATGATTGTTGGGTAAAAAAATACTACTTTTTTTTTTTCTTGCAGTTTTTGGCCGGGGCTGGGTTTGAACCCGCCACCTCCAGCATATGGGGCCGGCACCTGACTCCTTTGGGCCACAGGTGCCGCCCCTACTTTTTTTTTTAAACCCAAATCTTGAAATAAAATGGATTTTTCTGGAAAATGTGTTCTGGATGCCCTGAAGCTTTGTACGCCTCCATGTTCCTTTGGGAGTAGTGGAGTTGGGGCCGCAAGAAGAGCAAGTCTAAGTAGCCCTGGGCTCTGAAGGGTCACAGAGCTGGGGAAATCTGTGTTGCCAGGACTCGGCCACTAGGTTCACTAACTGACCAGAGTGGCTCCCAGATAGAGAAGGTTGTTTCCTAGGAGTTGAGAGCGATGAAATGGCAGAAATGAGAGAAACATCGGGCTCGGTTGCCTCTCATCAGTATCTTTGTTTATGAGTCTAGATGGGGCGGCAGATGTCTCCCATCAGCATTATTTAGACATTAAGAGATTCTAATTGGAGACTAACATGTGTCCTCATCACAGTTGACCTTATTTATGGAGCGGCTGACATCTGAATGTCAAATTTGCATCAGTGAATTCTTTCCTCTAATAACCACTTTAGTATGTAAATAACGGATTTGCAGCAAGGAACAATTTATGTGATATTCTGATGATTGCTTGGAAGATGTGGCTTCCTTCCGTCCACAGCGACAGGAGGGCTGGTATGTTCCTGTCTTTAATTAGGAGATATTGGTTAAAAGAGTGAGCCAGAAAGAAAGGACACACTTTACCTCCGCTCAGCAGACACACGGAGCTCCTAGTTTGTTAATGTATTTAGGGAAGACTGGGGGAGACCCAGCACTTGAAGGCAAGGGAGCCAGGCTCTGCCCCAGCAAACCTGAAGCTGTGATAAGGTGAAATAAGAAAGGTGTACAAATCAGTACACTTCCCAGCACTGTGTGATAAATTCATGAGGTAGGGTGTGAGTAACACTGTTCTGTGATTGTGTCATTCGGAGAACACCTGGAAAGGTGCTCTACTAAATAGAGACATGATTAGTGCCCAAACCCAGCAAGCCCTGTGGCTGTGATTTAAATGGATAAGCCTGAATTGTCTCTTGCTGTGAGAAGTCTTCAGTGGGCCACGCAGGGCAGACATAGGAGTGCCCTGTGGCCCCAGGACTCCAGGCTCCCTCTCGCTGTCCCACTTTGCCAGCCTGCATGTGAAAGTCTTTGCACTGGGCTTGTCACCTCGTGCTTGCCAGAAGGCTGCTTTACCTCTGGTCCCCAGGCCCACATTTTGGGCAGGGAGAGGGAATAGGGAAGGATGAAGGAGAAAATGAGCTCTCTTTAAGACCTTTTTTTTTTTTTAATTAAAATTTTTGAAGAGATGCCCTTCTTGGCAGGCTTTATCTTACTGTCCAGAACTGTGTCATTGGCCAGCCCTAGTTGGAAGATACCCAGGGAGGAGAGGTGTACGGGGGGGGGGGGCAAACCATTTGTTTGTCTGTCGGAGAAGGCATGATACTACAGTACGGACAAAGATTTTGCAAGGTGTGTATGTCTGTGTCTCAGACAGGTATAAGAAAGTACCATGGAATGTGGGCTTAAAAAGGTCAGAAATAATCTGGAGGTTGGGAATCCATGATCATGGGTCCAGTGCGGGGGTTTCTGGATGGGCCTACTTCCCAGTTTGCAGAAGAACATTTTTTGCTGTAGCCTCTTATGATGGTGGGGTGGGGGAGGGGGAGAGAGAGAGAGAACACAAGGTCTCTCGCATCTCTATTAAGCTCAGTGCCTCAGTCCTCCGTTATCTGTGGTTTTGATTTCTGTGATTTCAGTTATAAGCAGTTGAACCAGATCTGAAAACATTAAATGGAAAATTCCAGAAATAAACAATTCATAAGTTTTAAATTTCATGCCATTCTGAGGGGTGTGATGAAATCTTGTACTATCCAGCTCTGTCCCTCTGGGACAGAACGCTTTATAGACTATACCTGCCTGTTAGTCACTTAGCAGCTGTCTGGGTTGTCAGATAAAAAGAACATGGTTTATTTCTCGGTTTCAGTCATCCACTGGCATTCCTGGAACATATCCCTTGAGGGTAAGGGGGCCTGCTGTCATCCCATCATGAGGACTCCACCCTCAGGACCTAATCACCCCCCCCCCCCCCACAAAGCCTTGTCTCCTAATACTGTCATGTTGTATCACACAGGGGATCAGGGCTTCACCATATGAATTTTGGAAGGACTCAAACATGCAGTCTGGAACAGTATGTATGCGGAGATTTGCGTGAGGGGAGAGAGAACAGTGTGAGCGATAATTAGGAAAGCAGTTGGGAGAGTTGGTGCAGACAGCAGAGCAGGGAACAGGGGACTGAGCAGTGCATGTTTAGGGAAGAAAAAGCAGCGTGAAGGGCCAGCCGGCCTGCCCACTGCTGTCTGTGGGTTTGGGGGAGAGGGCAGACCCTTGGAGGGGCTCTGCAGCTGGCCACAGGGCTCTGATGGACTCAGATCTGACTTCGCCAAGACAGACCTGGAGTTCTTGAACCTTCCTGTTTTGGAGATCAGCTGATGTCACCTAGCCAGTGTGCATGGTAACAGGGTTCCCACAGAGCCACACTGAGTAAGGGGGAGAAGAGCCACCAATTTCCTTCCTCAACATCTGCCTGAATAGGTAGAAATTCATAGAGAAACCCAGCTAAACATTATTAAGGTAATAACTTATGGAGATCATGTTGTTAATGAGGGCAACTTGACTGCTACTATATTTATTTACTTGTTCAACAATATTTCTTAAGTGCTTGTTGTATGCATGGCACTGGGCTTGGTGCTAAATAAGTGCAAGGTGAGGCAGGTGGTCTCTGCCTGCCAGGGGCTGTCACTGTGATAGGGAAGACCAGACAGAATTAGTAACCATGCCAGGCAGCATAGGGTGACATTCTCAGATGAATGGTTCAGGGACAATGTGAATTCCCAGGAGTTCAGAAAACCACCTTGCTGTGTCAGTTGGCATAGTGAGATCACGAGGTGGCATTTAATTTGTGGATCTTGAAAAGGTGCTAGAATTTGGATAAAAAGTGGGGAGAATGGGGAAGCATTCTAGGTCCAGGAAGAGGCCGAGGAGGGAGGTGATGTAGCATAAGACTGTCATCCATATGGAAGCAGGTTCAGGGAGTGTTGGGAGGGGCAGGAGTCTGAGTGGGTGTGGAGTGATAAGTCAGATCTTGATGGTGCATCTGTCGGGGAAGCACAGGGGTAAGTGGGTGGCCTCCACTTACCACCAATCACTCACATGACCTTGAGAAAATGGTTCAACTTCTTAGAAACTCAGAATTTTTTTTATATCTATATTTATATGTATATATACACTAGTGTTTATGTATATAGTGTATGTGTGTGTACATATATATATATATATATTATTTTTTTTTTTTTGAGATAGAGTCTTGCTTTGTTGCCTGGGCACCTGGGTAGAGTGCCATGGCACCATAGCTTATTGCAACCTCAAACTCTTGAGCTCAAGTGATCCTCTTGCCTCAGCCTCCCAAGCAGCTGGGACTAGAGACACCTACCACAATGTCCAGCTAGTTTTCTATTTTTAGTAGAGATGGGGTCTTGCTCTTGCTTAGGCTGGTTTTGAACTCCTCAGCTCAAGCAATCTACCTGCCTCGACCTCTTAGAGTACTAGCATTACAGGTGTGAGCCACTATACCCAGCTCAGAGTTATCTTTAAAATGGAAGCAATAGTACTGGTCTGGAGGGTAGAGTTATAGTTAACTGCACAGTATTTTTTAAAAAAGACCTCTGGGCTGGGATCAGAGAGACCTGGGTTTAATCCCCGTGATTATATCGTCGGACAAACAACCTAATTTCTCTGACCTTTTATGTTCTGGTGTATAAAAAAGAGATATTAATAATACGTATTATGCATTATAATAATATCACCTATACGTCTGTCTGTATTCTTAGCATTTTTGAGATTCACAGAAACTTATTTTGGAGGCTAAGCCTAGCAGGAGTTTGTTAAAGGATGTTCATTAGCAGCTGGCTTTCTCAGGAGGGCCAGGGAGTCCGGTTGGGGGGGGCATGTAGGCTGTGGCGTGGTCTGCGTTATGTGGAAGGATGGCTCCTGTGGGGACGCTCCTGTCGGGCTAGTACTGCACACTGTCACCTGCATTGCTGCCATTGGATGTGGGTGTCCTGATGCTACCCTTTCCACAGTGGCTTTCTCATGGTGCTTATTGCTTTGGGTTACTAGATTCTCAAAGGATATCTTTGGGGGGCATCTGATTGGCAGAGATTAACTCACATGCCTGTGCCCTAGCTGCAAAGGAGTTTGGAAAATCGAATTCCAGAGTTTTACCTTAGAGGAGTGATTTTCAACTGGTGTGCCATGGCACACTCGTGTGCTGTGAGAGGATCTCAGGAGAGCCACAAAAACTTTTACAGATTATTTACTAAATTATTTTTGAAAGAAGATCAAAGCATAGTAAATATATATATATATATATTTTTTTTTTTTTTTTGTTTGTTTGTTTGTTTTTTGTTTTTGGCCTGGGCTGGGTTTGAGCCTGCACCGCCCAGTATATTCTTTTTTTTTTTTTTAACTCTTTTTTTGGTCAACCAACATGATTTAACTGTACCATGGAAGTTTAACTGTAGGTTCAAGTGTGCCGTGAGATAGAAAAGGTTGAAAAACACAACCCTAGAGGGTGGGGAAGACCCTGAGTGAATGACGAGTGTCTGAAGGTGTTGGGTGCTGAACGCACAGCGTGTGTTCCCACAACGTAGCACATGAGCTTCCTGTGAGGATTAAATGGTAGACGCAGGGGAGTGTAACCATTTTTCTTTTCTGCCACACATTGGAAGCATAAAAGTTGTCTTGGGTCATATGATCAATACACAAACACTAATGAAAGCTGATTAACAACAACAACAGAAAAGATCTGTGTGAACTTTTCCTGATATTTGACATCATAGATAAGCCAAAAACAAACCTCCCTAAATCATCATGCAGCTCACAGGCCGGGGATTTGACACCCCTGATATAATGTACGTGAGGCAATTGGCACAACAAACAAGCAGCAAATGCTAGCTCTTATTAATATTAATTATTAGTAATCATTGTGGAAATGCCTAGGATGAAGAAGTGTGTGGTAATTTGTGCTGGTGGTTGACAAAGGAGCCTCCTCGGGAGAGGAATTCAGCACAACCTATGACCTGGCCAGTGGTATCACAGGCTCTGAGAGCCGCCTCAACAGCATGTGGGGCCTGGATTTGTCTCAGGAGCAAACCGTTCCCTCCGCACATACGGTGATTTTAATTTATTAAATTACAGTGAGAGGTGTAATTCCCGCTCATGTATTCTCCTGTTGGTTCTATCAATCACACAGCCCTGTACTTATAGGGCAGATCCATGGGAAGGTATCTGAGTTAGAAGTTCACGTGATGAGTATGAACTTAGAACGTGGAATTCTGGTATTGGGGTTACATGATTAAAAGTTGTTTGACTCATCAGTCTCACAGCAGGGATTTAGGGGTACCCTGTGGCTGGACAGGTTCTGTCCTGGACCGATAAAATCCTTGTATCAGTGATGTGCCAGTGTGCTGGGAAAAAAGGCTCAGATTTGAGGCATTTGCCAATTTCTGTGGAGTAAATACTCCCACCATGATCATCTTCAAGCTACCAACTTGATGTGATGTCAAGCATACTGGGAAGGAAGAGTTGGGAAAAACACCTAGTATGGAATTTCTTTAAAAAAAAAATTATTTTGTTTCATTTTATTGAGACAGGGTCTCACTACGTTGTCCAGGCTGGCTCAAGCCATCCTCTTACCTCAGCCTCCCGAGTAGCTGGGCCATTGCGCTCTTGTAAGCAGGTACAGGATCTATGGCATTCCCCTGGACTGAATTGGGACGGATTCTGCTGCAGGTGGCCTTGTAAACTTTTTCCTTTTCTTCTGCAGTTTTTGGCTGGGGACAGGTTTGAACCCACCACCTCCGGTATATGGGCCCGGTGCCCTACTCCTTTGAGCCACAGGTGCCGCCCTTCATTTTTTAAATGATACACCCCTTTGCCCCCCATTGCAAAAGGCCTGGTGTAGAACACTGGAATAAAGAGAGAGATTATAAAAAAGTCCTAAAACTCAACAGAGCAAACCACAACTTAATATATTGCTATTTTTGTTTATAGTATCTTTTTCTTCTTTGATTTGGATCACCTGAAATTGAAGACATTTGATGGTTTTGACCTATAAAAGAGGCAATATGATATATGATCCAACAAAGTACATTTCACACTGCATTTCAAGTTTTACGGCCTACTCTGCATGTACTGTTACATCATCAACATTTCCCCACATCATTAAATTTTCTTTGAAGGTGTGGTTTTTAATGGCCGTCTTCTAGAAATTTGGATGTATGGCTGCAATTTGTTTAACTATTTATTTTATTGTAAGATATTTTAATTTCTCCTTCTTTCCTTATTTCCTTCCTTCCTCCTTCCTTTCCTGTCTTCCTTCCTTCTTTTCTCTCTTTCTTTTTTGGTATTATAAAAAATGTCCAAATGTTACAGTCCCCAACCCCTGGCCCCAAACTGGTACGAGTCCACAGCCTGTTAGGCATCAGGCTGCACAGCACGAGGTGAACAGCGGGCGGACTTCATCTTCATCTGTATTTGCAGCTGCTCCCTCTCACTCACTTTCTGACCACTGCCTGAGCTCTGCCTCCTGTCAGATCTGCCCCCATCAGTGGAAAAAATCATCTTCCACGAAACAGATCCCTGGTGCTGAAAAGGTTGAGGGCCGTTGCCCCAGTGAACATTTTTATAGCATTAATTTTTGTGCTTGTCTCTGATTATTTTCTTAGGATGCAAACTTAGGAGAAGGACGACTTAGGAGAGGGTCTAAGGGGTTTGTGCAGCTTTAAAAATCTTGATACATTAATGCTAAAAGCTTTCCCCCAATTATAGTAATTTATGCTCTAATTAAATATATAAAAGTACAGGTTTTACTGCAAAGTTGTTGCCAATGAATAATACCTTTTATTTTATTTTTATCTTTTCCAAGTGCAGTGGAGAAAAATGGTATCATTAGAGTAAGTTTGTTTCGGATTCTGCAGATCTATAGCAATGAATGGAGAGAAGAAACGCAGGGAGAGTCTTGTCAGAACTTCTGTTGTGACCATCTGCCTTCACCTTCTATGTTTATTTTGAAAAGATGGGACAGACGTAAAGGTATAGACTGACCATGGCCTAAAGCCATTAGCACTATCCCTCCACCCGTGGCCTCCTTTTCACCCACACACCGTCTGTGACCTTTTTGGCCAACAGCGGGTCAGTGGGTGGCCCTGATAGGTGAGTAAGCCTCTGGCCAGATGGCTGTGCACTTTTGATATTTTACATGATTGAGCTGAATTACTATCATTTGGTATAGGTGACTCAGCTATGCAATCATATAACGCATTGTCAGGGCAGAAAGAATGGTGTGGGTGGCTTGTCAGGCCCCGGGCACTGGGCCCTGTTACATTGCTGCTGCTAGCTCATTTCATTTTTTTTCCAACTTCTGTATATGACTTCTAGTGTTGCCAAACCCGGCTTTTACTTTCCACCTGTGTGTTGGGGGTGGTGGAGCGGGAAAGGGAAGGGGAAAAGGCAGGAAGAACAAGGAGGAGCAGGATGGGAACGTTATTATGGGCTGGCAGAACAGAGTGGCAATATGCTTGGGGGTGGAGGGAGGAATGAACAATGAGATCAATAATTCCTCCAGTTCGGTTCTAATTGTCCAAGCTGAGAACTCAAAGTCATGGGAGAATGGTGGTGTCTTTGCTGTACCCCCAGTGGCAAATGTCAACAGCTGATTGTGCATTTTCGCCAAAAAGAGGTAGGACTGTGGGCTGTTAGGGCAGAAAGGGGTTGTTGGAAGCAGATTTTCTGGCCACTGAATGGCCCAGGGACGTAGGAGAAATTTTTCTTTCTTGGCAGTGGCCACTGCAGCACGTGTTTCCTCTGGCCCTTGTCTTCCGTGGTTTCTGGTAGAGGATGGTGAGTGTTTGCTGCTCTGCTCTGTGCCATAATCTGGGTTGGGGCAGGCTGGCCAGACCTCACTGTGGTGAAGTCCCTCTGGGTGTCACTGGAGGCCCAGGCTGGAGAGGTTAGTGAATGTCTCTACAAGTGGAGTATGACAGTCACCCCACGGCCTCTGGGAGAGTTAAGACGCCATGCTTCCTTAGAACGTTTTGGAAATAAAGTCTAAATATATATACAGAGGGTACCACAAAATGTACACATTTTAAGAAAGGAAAAAACTGTATTAAAATTGTGATATTCAGTATATACCAATAACGAAGGAGGAATACAAGTCGTGTGGAGCACCTGGAGTATGACAAATCTGATACAGTTTTTCCCTGTGGACACATTTTCTGGCACCCTCTGGGTGTGTATGTGTGTATATGTATATTTTTGTTTATTTTTACGTAAAACATACATACCAAGTGCTCAGTTCAGTGGCATTAAGTACATTGATACTGTGCAGCCACCATCACCACCACTGTCCATGGACAGAACTTTTTCATTTTTTTTTTTGAGATGGAGCCTCAAGCTATCCCCCTGGGTAGAGTGCCATGGCATCACAGCTCACAGCAACCTCCAACTCCTGGGCTCAAGCGAGTCTCCTGCCTCAGCCTCCCAAGTAGCTGGGATTACAGGTGCCCGCCACAACGCCCGGCCATTTTTTGGTTGCAGCCATCATTGTTGTTTTGGTGGGCCCGGGCTGGGGATTCAAACCCGCCACCTTAGGTGTATGTGGCTGGCACCTTAGCCGCTTGAGCCACAGGTGCCGAGCCGTGGTTGGTTTTTTTTTTTTTTTGACAGAACTTTTTCTTTCTTTCTTTTTTTTTATTGTT
>CAUYQV010039717.1:0-116561 GCA_963574575.1 Galagoides demidoff | reverse complement strand
GGCCCACCAAACAACAATGATGGCTGCAACCAAAAAAGGCTGGGCGTTGTGGCAGGCGCCTGTGGTCCCAGCTACTTGGGAGGCGGAGGCAGGAGACTCGCTTGAGCCCAGGAGTTGGAGGTTGCTATGAGCTGTGATGCCATGGCACTCTACCCAAGGGGGTAGCTTGAGGCTCCGTCTCAAAAAAAAAAAAAAAAAAGAAAGAAAGAAACATTTAGCATCAGCTCACTGTGTCCAGCCTCTCATGCTGTTGATTGGCCCTGCTGTGGTGCAGGTACCCTTGTTAGCCTACTCAGCTGCTAGGATGGGCCATCAGCCTTAACAGTTAGCTCTGGGAGGATTGATGCTCATTTCCCTGGGGAGTGAAATCCTATTTGTTTTAATCACACGCTTTTCATTTAACTAAGAAAATTTCTTCTCAGAATCTTCTTAATCCTCTTCATTGTCCATCTCCCTACTTTCCTTGTGATTGTATTGGTTTTGCTGTCAAACTATTGTTCTGAAGCAGTTTATTGTAAGGAAAATCTGCAGCATGTAAATGAAACTTTCCAAAGTCAGCTTGCCTTAGGTGAAGAAGGAAACCAAAGGTTGCAGACAGATTAAAGGAATGTGCCCCATACCATTTATGTTCTTCACAAAAGTGAAAATAAATACAGCCCCTGCAGTGCTATTTAAAATATTGTCATCCTCTGCCTCGCTCTGCACTTTTTAGCTCTCTTCAATGGGGTCCCAAAAGAACGGGAACTAATCTGCCCTGCTAAGTGTTCTATTGAAGTGTCTACTAAACAAATTGAGAATTTTATAGGTAGGGCTGCAAGAGCTTGCTTATGTAAGTTTGGTTACCAGGAATAATTGTACTGTCGCTGCTGTTTCATTCTTTTAATTCCAGTTCATTTTCTGGTGCCTCCTTGGTGAAATAATTAGAAAGGTTTCAGGGCAAGTGGAGACATAAGTGAGATATATAATAGAGTGCCCCACCCACTCCTTATAATCTGTCTTTTCTTATCACACATTCCCTTAGATTGTTCTCTCAAAAGTTATCAGTAACTCCCGTGTCAACCACCTGTGCTCACATTTCCCTCGGGTAGACCTCTTTCCACAGCACGTGACATGGTTCACCCCCCTTGGATGCTCTGTCTCAGCCCCACAGCATCACCCGATGCAAGTTTTCCTTTGTGGTCTCTGGTTCTATTACCGGGTTCTCTCCTGCCTTCTCGTCTTGCCTTAACAGAGGTGTTGTCAAATCTTTGGCCTTGGGCTGTATTTCTTCGGTATTTTCTCTACCACTGGGACTTTCCCCACTATGATCCAACTTTCATCTTTACATAGATGATCTCAAATATTTGTCTCTCCCAAATTCTCCACTGACCAGCATACCTGGAGTCTCAGCTGAAATTAATCAGGCTGAGCTGTTGACATTTTTTTTTTTTTGAGACAGAGCCTCAAGCTGTCCCCCTAGGCAGAGTGCCATGGCACCACAGCTCACAGCAACCTCCAACTCCTGGGCTCAAGTGAGTCTCCTGACTCAGCCTCCCAAGTAGCTGGGACCACAGGTGCCCACCACAACGACTGGCTATTTTTTTTTTTTTGGTTGCAGCCGTCATTGTTGTTTGGTGGCCCGGGCTGGATTCGAACGCGCCACCTTAGGTGTATGTGGCTGGCACCTTAGCCACTTGAGCCACAGGCGCCGAGCCGACATTTTAAAATCAGTTCAGCATCTCCATCAAACCAAGTGCTTGCTCCTGTTTTCTTCATAGCTGTGCCACTTCCTCAGTTATGTGAAGGCAAATAGATACTTTCGAACTTCCTTGGATTCCTGTTTTGTTGCCACTCCGGCCTCAACCAATTAATATGCCTTTTTCAGTTGGAACTTATGGTCAATATTCTTCTAACAGTTGAGTAATATTCCATAGTACATAGGTGCATGGTAATGCCTTTAATCTCTTAGTACCATAACTTTTCATTGTCCAAACCTTTTTTTAATTAAAAACAATGCTATAATTGAGTCATTATTGATTTATCTATGGAGAACTGCTGCATCTAAAGGTATGACCAGATAAATGATGACAATACTATCAAATTAACCCTCAAAATGTTGAAACTGGCTCTTGTTCCAACAGAGCGTTTGTTGTTCATACTTATTCTAGTAACCTAAAATACCATTTGGTGTGCTAATATATATGTATGTTGGTCTTTTTCTTTGAACTTGCAATATACTCCCATTGAACTTCACCAAGATTTCACCAGCCATATGATCTTATTTACTGTAGTTTTAGATGATTTTGATGTCTGCTTTAGGTATGATTCCCCATATTAGTCCTTTTCCCCAAAAAACTCAGTAGCTATTCTCATACTCTAATTATCCCAATAAAAGCTGAGCATTTTAAGAATTCATAAGCCCTCCTATGCTTTAAGTATGAATTAATATTTGTATTTGCCTGCATTAAGTTTATGTATCTTGGACATCATTATAATACTAAATCTTTCTTTTTAGAAGCCAAATATTCATAGCACTGATTATGTGTTTCAACATTCTTCAGTAACACTTACAATTTTCTTCATTTAGGCCTTGAACACTAATCAGTCTCCTCTCCAGCAACATTGTTGTTTGCGCAAATGCAATTTTTGTGGTATTTTCTAATGAGGTATTTTTAGTCTATATGGTAGCTGTCAATGCTGCTAGTTTAATCTAGGATCTGCCACCCAACCAAACTATCTTATTTATTCATTAATTCTTTTAGATATAATTTTTGCCATAAGATTCCCATGTTAATTTAATTTGAGATACAATACTTTTAAACTATAAGCATAACAGCAAAATTTGCATTTTTGGAAGAAGCCAATCTTCGGCCAAATCGTTTATCTGAGGCCTGGTCTCTCTCCGTTGGTACTGAACAGACTCTCCCAGGTCCAACCCATCTCTACACCTGCAGAGCCTGCCCTCACTCTTCCATTTCATTCAGCCAACATTCTGTCTTCCCTTCCGTTTCACACTCTCTCCCAAATCCTTTCCTGATACTTTTAACATCATTTCAGTCTCTTCTCCTCAGACACTTCCTCCTGTATCGACTGCTCCCACAGCAATTATTTTTTACACAAATCACTTGACTTCAACCCTTGGATGGTATATGAGTTGGAGGTGGGCATTAACATTTTGTCATCTTTGTATCTCCCACTGCATTGAGAGGTCCTTCCCTGTATGTTGTTAAAGAGCTCAGTAGATATGCTTTTATTCAATCGAATGCATCAAGTCTGAAGTCCAGAATGTTAGCCAGGGAGTTCCGTTTTCTGTGCATCTACAAGCAAGGATAGACTAAAGTTTGGTGGGCCATTCACCACTAGGAGGGTATTAGATGATGAGGTCAACAGAACATGGGGAAAATGCCTTCTCTGCCTATTCCAAATGCTATTTACCTTCTTCCTCATGAATTGCACATCCCCTTTACCTCAAAAATGAACCTTTACACAGCCCAGTGGAAACAAAAGAATTTTGAAAAATCTTAACTGAGGTTGTAACTGCTTGCTTTTGTGGCTGATAAAATGTTCTACTTTATAGGAGAACGTTCATTTTATTTTTATAATTTAATTATATATTTTAAAGGTATATAACATTATTTTCTATTACATATTTTATGTTACATATAACGTACAAATAGCTAGTATGTATGTTTGGAGTTCAATTATGAAACATAGAAAATCTATTTATATTAAAAGCTGTGATGGGGTATCTCTGAATTAAATGTCTTCTTTACTGAAACAATTTTTCCCTCTTCCTTAGAGACAGAGAAGCTCAACTATATTTTAGAGAGGAGAGTAACTTAAAATAAATAAAACAGAAGTGTTCTAATGAAAGAATAGACACACAAAATACTGATGTATTCCCATGCATCATATGTGAAAGCCATCTACCTTTAATCTGCACTTGTGCTCAAAAAAAAACAGAAGGGTAGCATTTTCAGTCTGAAATGACAGATACTTTGAAATCTCAAATAAACTAAATAGCTTTTACCACCCTCCATTGCAATGTTTCTACATTTATAACCACTTAAATAAAAAACAGTGCCTCAAAGTATATAAACTACTAGGTCTGGATTCAAGCAAATGTGACAAGCAGTGGTATAAGCCCTAGATGATGTCACAACTTATGTCTTCTTAAAGGGTACAGTACTATGAGAATAAAGTTTTTTCAAGAGTATTTCAGACTAGTTTATTTGCGCCAACCTATTTGTCATTTAAAGCAGCCTCCTGGCTAAGACACTGAAAAAACTAGGCACGTTTCTCTAAGCCACATAGATGACCTGTAAAGCAGGAACCTTTATGGTTCATGAGCCTCAAGTCTCAGCAAGTAGTTCCTATCATATCTTAGTATTGTAGAATTTCTCTGCAAAATCTGGAGCTCCTCAGATAGGGGTTCGACACATACTGAGATTGGCCCAGATGTTTGGGCATTGCTGAGTTTTCTGACCCTTATATGGTGTGCCATATACGTGTCAATAACTCCTACTTTGCTTGCTGTCCTGGCACGACCTTTCTTCAGAAATGTTCATTTTATAATATCATGAAACATGCTGAATACTGTGCTTTGAACTCACTCATAGCCTTATGATATTCGGGAAGGTTTGGTAACCTCTTGTCGCAAAGGTCAGCGTCTTCGTACTTGCTGCTTAATCAAACCCAAATGAAGTTACCAACACAAAATACCAGGAGAAGATTTGTTGTACCAGAAGGTTTTTCCACACATAAGCTTATTTTCCCTGCCCATTTGTTCTTCTTTTCTTCTATTAGAATGACAATAAGATAAAAATGTCTTACTTCCCAAACATGATAGGATACTCATTAAGAAGCACACTTATTTTTAGTGAACTACAAGTAGACTGCGCAGTACTTCAAGTACCTGTAACTATTTCCATAGTGACTTACTCTATTTTGCCTTTTTCAAACCATCTTTTTCTCCCTCCTCCCCTCCCCATGCTTTTTCTTTACAAAACACAAAAGTTTTCAGGAAGCTTTTAAAATGAAGACCAAATTTTGGTTTTAGAAAACGTTTCCTAAGCCATCTTTTAATGCCATGAAGCAGGGCAACAGTTTTTTATCTAGGAAAGAAATAGTTGGACCCTAAGGATATCATGTGATGGTTATCAGTAATAGTACTGATATTACTGATACTGAAGCTGGCTATGGTGGACATCATGGAGAGTGGTTAGTATAGAGAGTGGTTAGTGTAGTTCTTTGAATTTGTCCAACCTTCTTAAAGGTTGGAGAGGAAGAAAAGCAAGTAGTTTTCCACTTATACCTCAAGGGCTAATTGCCTTCAATTCAAAGATATTTAATGAGTCTTTGGCTTAGAAATAGATTGGATCTTCAAATGGCCTTTGATTATTGCTGCTGTCAGACACACCTTGGACACTGGCCACCTCATGCCTTGGCTCACAAACCAGAATAAATTACATGAAAACATCTTCAGGGATAAAAAATATTTACCACTGGCCAGGGTGTAGGGCTCTAGGGTTGTGGGCTTAAGACCCACACACAGTTAGTTCAAGAGGCAACATAGCGCAGCCTAACATTGATAACACCTGGGTTCCTGTGCACCTGATCTCCAGTTAATGGGACTACTAAATACAACATTTCAGCAACAAACTTGTTCCCAGGTAGAATAGCAGTGCTCATTCACCCTACAGAGAAATTATTAATATTAAAACTTGTCACAAGAAAAACAAATATTTGTCAAGTGCCCTAAATGAACCAGAAAGCATTCAGGCTTTCCCTCAATTATTCATTAAACATTAATTGAGGACTTACTGTATTCAAGATGTTATGCTCACTTCTCAGAGAAATAAATGAGAGAAGCTGAAATGTTGCCATCAAACAGGACACAGTTAAATGGGATTCCTAATGTTTACTCAGAAATTGCTGTATGTCTGACACTATGACAGGAATTAAATAATTTATTCTTACAATAGTCATATAATGTCAGTGGTATTGCAATTCTCATTTTACGAGGGGGAAACTAAGATAGAGACCAAGAAAATTATAAAAACTATTCAATAACTTAGAGCCAGGATAGCCAAGTGTATGGTTCCAGAATTCACATCACATTCTGTTCTGTCTCTAGAGAAATAATTATAATACAATGGTGTCCGTGTTGAGAGGCACAGAGCAGCAGAGTGAGAGGCACAATTACATTATGGAGGAGGTATGGAATAGGTATTCAGAGGGGGGGAAAATGCATGGAAAGTTCAGAGAAAATTACATTCAATTCAGCAAACCCACAGGTCTCTATAATTATCCTAATTTTGTTGTTGTTCTACTAAAAAAGATGTTCTAGCTCTGAATGATTTAATGCTACACAGCTCTTATGTAGCAGAACCAGGGTTCATGTCCCAGACCATGTGAATTTTACTCTTGCATGCTGCTTCAGTGGACTAAACCTTAACTCAATTACTCCTGAGGAAGGACCAAGCCAGGGTAGTTGGGAAAGGTAACTTGGGAAATAAAAAGGAGTGTTGGAAGAAGTGAAGTTGAAATTAAACATCTGTGTGGAAACAACAGTCTTCTAGGCTGACTCACTGTAAGATTCAAAAGCATAAAACTTAACTGTTTTCAAGCAGCCACTGCAGAGACGTGGCATTAAAAAAAGCTAGATATGGGATAGATGACCACAGTGGGTCAGGGATGAATGGAGAAGCTCTAAGTAAGGGAAAGTCTATGAGTCTCAGCGAGGGGAAGGAAAAGTGCACCCCAAAGCAAACGACTTCTTGTCAGTGCAAGATGCACGGATGTTAAGAAGAGATACCCACCCACACCAGAGGCCATACGGGCAGAAGACGGAGCATCACTAATTCACTGGGTATCACGTCCAGAGGTGTATTTGCTGCGATGCAAACTGCCAGCAAGAAATAATTTGGTTTCACCTTTACAGACGGAATGTTACATGACAAATGTTAAAATAAGTAGATAGGAAAGCCACAAATTTGCTGGGAGGCAATTGCAGAGAAACTATTAAACAGCCGCAGGAGAAAAACAGCATTTTCAATTTAAACACGAAATGTAAAGAACATTGTGGTGTGTCTGTCAAAATGGCACTTTAATGTTACAGACTCTCCAAAGGAGGTTTCAGGCAGATTTGGGTCTATGTGGAAAAATTCAGTTATGAAGTAAGATTGTATAGAAAATTTAATTTCCCTCTCCTCTGCTCTCCTGGCCTCTCCTCCTCTTCTTTCCCCTCCCCTCCCCTCCCTTCCCCTTTCTTTTGTCTTTTGGGCCAAGGGCCCTGCTGAAGAAGCAAATGAGGCTAATTCAAATTTGAAATGAAAAGTTTTGAAAATTACAGGAGAGCACAGAGAGGGAAAATAAAAAACAAACAAAAAAAATCAGTAAGAATGCTCCCCTTATGCATGCAAATGTTACAAAGTTTCTCATGTAGGAGGCAGAGAAAGGGAAATCCAAATAGGTATTTTATTCATGAGAAGGCAAGAGAAAAGTTGACAGCAAAATAGTTGAAGACTATATTAACAATGATGTAACGCTAAAATTTGATTGAGAATGGGAACACCCATTCTCAAGGTGATGGTGGGGATACAGACTGGATGAGAAAGTACGCCCCTTTCTCAGACATTTGTTCCTATTGGAGATTTCTGAAAACAGAGGAAGCTGTTGTGAGATCATGTCTGAAACTTGAACTCATTGGAAGGAGAATTGTCTCTACCAAGGATGCTTCAGTATGACTTGGAACTTCTTGTATTTGATAAAGATTAAATGCTCTGTCTCCTCTGGGAATCAGATCAAAATGCAGAGAATAGGATCAGACTAGAGTCTCGAACATTATGTTTCTCTGCACTTGACCTTGAACAAATGAAGATGCAAAAATCTAAAAAATAAAAAATAAAAAGCTAAGTCATCGGAAATCCACATGGAGTTTGTATTATGTCATTAGCTAATATAAATGAAATAGGAAGAAAATTGTGTTTTTGGTTAATTAAAATGCCTAGATAGCTAATTATGAATTAATGTAAAATTGGGTATAACGAGAAGCATGTGGATAAAGGTTAAGTCTCAGATATTATTTGATTAATGTGAGTAGCTAAAACCATCTTGACAAATGTTATATGAACTAAGAAAATCCTAGTTAACTGTCATAGTTAGTAATTTTTGGAACAACACACTATCTTCAACTGCAATTAATGTAAAATATTTCCAGATCTCTAAACGTTTTTTTCCTAAAAATATTTTGCTGAGAAAAAGAATAATTTCAATGAGAAATGACCCTTCTCCTTAAATGTGCAATCCAAATTTATTTGGCTATGCATACATGTGTAACTGGAGTCCAGAGAATTATATTATTGAATGAAATAGATGCCCTTATTTGTTACTGTGGATGGCAGTTTGTCTTGGCAAGTGGGTAAGGAGGCAGAGTATAGTGATGTCCCTTGATCCTCACCAGAGAAGTTTTGGGTAGGTGACCATTTCTGACTTCCTTTTACCATGCTAATTCTAAAATAAATTAATATAATCAAAGATCGAGAAAGTTCTTATTTTTCCAATTAAGCCTCTCTGTAGAGGACGTGTATTTAGGACCGTGTAGGAAGTCTTGTCTTAGTTACTACAATAACTTCAATAAGGTGCCTATTTTGCTCTTGCAAAGGCAGCCAGACGGACCTGAATTTTAAGGGATTTCACTTGCTACATGACCTTAGGTAAGTAATTTCATCTTCTCTAAACTTCCATTTCCTCCTCTGAGTTCCCATCATTCCACGTGGGTCTAGGTTGAACTTTTTGTTGAATTCCTACTGTGTGTCAGGCCCTGTTATCCCAGAGGACTTCTGTGAGATATAAGAGGAGCTGGCACATATTAGGAGTTCAATGAATAGTTCCTGTCACCACAGATACTGTTATAATGAAGCAATTGAGACTGGAGTTTTCTAATTATGGCATTTTAGGGTAATGGAAACAATTTCAGAGAGAATTTGAGAAAAGGAAGGTTGGCAATTATATAATGAAATAGGATTAAAATATTGAGGAATTACCTATAAGAATCAGGAATGGGAAAGTTAAAGCAAATCAACTCTGATAATTTCTATTATTTCATTGTATCTTTGTCTTGTGATCACCACCCTGCCTGAGGAAGGGAAAGTGGCAATAGCCAAATAGCAAATAAACCTGGGGAAAAAATGCTACTAGCCTCATTTTAGTTGAACGCTCACTTTGAGAAAGTCCTGTTGGCCTGTGCACTGTGGCGTGTTAGTTAATTAGAAAATGGGAAAGGTGAAGATGGATGTCAGCACACTCACAGCCTTCCAGCCAGTCTTCACAGTCCTCGTCTGGGAAATCTCTCACAACCTCCCTCCAGTCCCCAGACAGGTAATGCTTATTTAGAGAAAACCAAAAAGCAGGTAAGGGAACATCAGATGAATCTGGCATTCCCTTTTTTCCCTTCCTTAAGTTCAACCCAGAGTAAGATATGATTTTCTTAAGCCTCTATCTATGACCATTTAAAAGTTTTCTATTTACTGGAATTCTAAATATACAGACCCCCAAATGGGTAGGAAAACCAGAAGAATCTGCTTTTCCCTTTCCTTTTCCTTAGGTTCAGCCCAGAATAAGACGTGAGAAGGGAAGGTGGTTATCTGAAGCCTCTATCTGTGACCATGCTCATTGTTCTGTTTAGTGGGATTCTATACATACAGCCCCAAGAAACTGGTTCCCGGTTTGTTGTGCAGGTGCTCATGCTCAGGCAGGGCAGGAAACGAGGACTGATACCCTAATTCAAGGGAAAACACCCTATGGCCACCACCATCACACAGAATGGCAGGGCCACCTCCCTGTGGCTCTGGGTTAGAGGAGGTCCAGGCTGGGGTGGCCACCCTACTAGGTGTGTTCTGAGGCTTTCACAGATGGAAAGTGTGTTGAGTATTTGATGACATGTTAACTAGCTTGATTAAATGGCTCCTCATTGTATTAAGAAGTCATACCATAACTTTCTATCCCAGAAATTTATAGTTATAAATTGTCAATTTACCATTAAAAAAATAAAACCACCCTAGATTTGTACCTTACTTACACAAATATTTAATCTTCAAAAAAAATTATGGAGTAGTTTTTATTGTGATCTCCATTTTACAGAATAGGCAATTTCAGCTTATATTAAGTAACTTGCTCCAAGTCTTACAGTCACTAAGTTGCATAGTTGAAATTTAAACATGACTTTCTGACTCCAGAGTTTGCTCTTTTCACCCCTAAGTTCTACTGCTATTTTCCAAACTCTCCTGCCTGAGAGCTTTTTCAGGGGAATAGGTGAACAGTAAGTAAACTATGATGTGGAAATGCTGAATTGTTTTCTAGTGGTAGAAATAGTCCAACACACATTCACTTTCACAAGTTTCTCAGTTCACTTGTTCTTTCTCATATTATGCAAAAATCCCCAGGGTCACGTATAATCTAGCTCATCTTGGTGTGGTTAATGTTATGAAATATTATTGATTTTTACAAATGAAAACCAAAGTAATGTTATTGCCTTTTTTCATAAAAAGCATTTGCACATAGTCTATGTAATGGAAAAGACAACCATACTATATGTGTTAGGTCCATTTTAAACATGCAAAATTGAGTCACAGGGGAGCTGACTTCCTTAATTCTAACTAGCTATTCAAGTAAAGCCCAACATTCTATATCCAATGTACTCAGTACTACTATGAAACCAATTTATAATCACTCACACATTCATATGAAAGATGAATCACAACTGTAGCCTAGGATGAAGGAGGGAAGAGGAGTCAGAGGGGAAGGGAGGGTGGAGAGTCATTAGAGGGAGGGTTAGTAGGGGGACCACACCTATGGAGCATATTGCAAGTATAAGTTGGATCTATAAGGTGTAGAACACAAATGTCTTAACGCTGTACTTGGGTAAATGAGGTGAAGGCTATGTTGATTAGTAGGATGTAAGCACTCCAATTTGTATAAATAATCAACGCATTGAATCCCATAATGGCATAAATGTATTCATGATCTATGTACAAATGACTTAATATAAAAAAGAGGATGTTTCAATGAGTATCAATTATTTAACCCAAGGGTTTTAACAACATAGATTTTTACTTTACCTGGTATTAATGAATCTTACTTTTTTTTTTTTTTACTTTCTTAATGGAACCTGGTACATGGTATAGGGTCAGGTGTCCTCAAACTACAGCCTGCAGGCCCCATGAGGCCTGCCTAGGACATTTATCCTGCCTGCCAGGTGTTTTTGCTGCCACTGCCTGTCCTGCTTAGCAGTGGACTCATCCTAGGGCCCACAGTCTGGCCCTCCAACAGTCTGAGGGACAGTGAACTGGCCCCTGTTTAAAAAGTTTGAGGACACTTGGGGTAGGTGCTCAATAAATGTTCATTGTCTCAATAAGAGAAAAAAATGTATATATTAAACAAATTTAAATTATAAATATTTCTGTTCAGAAATATTTATTTAACCTCTTCTTCTATGTCTTTCTCATGTAATGATCCTGTTTTAAGTCAAAAAGCTTAACTGAATGAGGGGAATGTAACTGAAACAAATGATGTGCTTTCTTGTCCTCTATCATGGAGGCAGAATTTGCTATTGATTTTCTCTTTTCACTCATCCTTACTTTAAACAGTACCCTCTCAAAAGCATATATGTGTTTCTAAATAGCTTACCAAATAGCATGAAATTTCTGCCACACTGCCTAAGGAGAGGGATGAGTTGGAATGTTCATAATACCACCTGCCTTTTCCCCAGTTTAATCACTATGGCAGTATAAGTTTGTGTCAGCTTTTGAACCTGAAATAGGGTTGCCAGCAATGAACTGATAATAGCAAACTTCCCCTGCAACACTTAATCATATGTTTTCAGATAGTTCGTCGTACAGTAACAGATTTTACTGGTACTGTTAGATGAGCCTTAATCTATTATACTTTCAACCATAGCTCTTGTGTTATGCCTACTTGAGATTCTGTTCTATCCCCAGTAGTGCTACGTATTGACTTTTTTTATTATGAAGACTTCTTATTAAGAAATAGCTCTCTAAAAACTGAAACCTTTTGGTGTAGTGTGCTTGGGTAGCCTAGAAGTCTGTTTAACATAATTGCTTAACACAATAGAGAGATACTGCGGGAGAAATCTGCTTTCTTCTAAACCTAATTTCAGGAATGTCAATGGAAGAATTCTCCAAAACAGAAATAATTGACTTCACAAGCAGTTATTTGACTATGACAAAAGTGTCCATCTAAGATAGTTTTAGATAAATTGCATAAGAATTTTGGAGATACCATTTCGATTGTCATTAAACATGTAGAGTTCAATATTTTCCTTTTATTCAGATTAAGTGGTATAAATTATTCAATTTCATCAGATCCTAGATTTAACATGAGCTCTTCATGTAAGCCTAGACTATCTAAATATGCCCAGGATAAAACCGTGGTGCTGTCTGGGTTTCCTCTAGTACTGTAGTCATTGTAGTTCATCAGAGAGACCAGAACAGAGTCTGAACAGAGTGGTAACAGCATGAAATGTGGAGACAGACTGCTTGGGTTCAAAATTTTGTTCTGCTTCTTTCTAGTTATTTACCCAAAGACAGTTCTTTCTCTTTGTCAGTTTCCTCATCTGTAAAATGGGAGGGCTAATAATAGCACCTGCTTCATAAGAGTATTTTAAGAACTAGTGCGTCAATACATTAGAAATGGTGGTAGTAACACTTAATTTACCTATAATTGTTACTGTTTTACTTGCTGGCTTTCTGATATAGGCTATAATCTTTTTGAAGACCACTTCTATTTCTGCTCTTTATCCTTAGTAATGAACACAGGTTTGAGATGTGGCAAAAAGTCAATCAGTATTCATTAAATTAATGAATAAATGAACATTTAAGCCTTGTAATGGAACCAGTGACTGATTATAACCACTGACTGTTTGGCTTGATAACTTCTATCCTTTTTCTCTATCCATTGTCTCATTCAGATATGCTATTCTCCCTTTTAGGAACTTTTTCAATGAGGTCTTTTTTATAAAACTTTTTTTGCACAATGTATCCTCCTCAAGGAAAGAGGAAGAATCTGATTAGACATTAATTCATTCAGTGAATAATTTTCAGCACCTGGTAGGTGTATAAACCAGCACTCAAGGGCATTTAGAGAAATAGCTTGGGTTTTCAGTTTGTCCAAAAATCTAAGTACCTGTGGTCATAAGCAGTGAATTAGAGATATTGCTCCTTGCTGCCTCTTTTCAGTATTCTAAATACAGCGCGGCTGTCTCTGGATCTATACTTCAATGCCACAGGGAAAATCAATAGTAATAACATGAGATGCTGAGAGGAGGGGTTAGGCTTCTCCATTTTCTAAACTAATCTTCTAAGTCAAAGACTTTCCTGTGAACTGGGAAAATATTGAACTATATTCTGGATTCGGATTAACGCTGGCAAAGAATATACTAAAATAATATACAAACACATTGCTGAAGATATTTTATTTCATTTGTTTTCATGGAATGTTTAAATGAATAGGTACATGGAGATTTGACATTCTAACATTTTCTAGCAGAGTGAGGTGTTGATTTTTCTGCTTCGAGCATTTATATACCTAAAATGGAAAGTTTTGCTCCCTGGACATGCCAAATAAACATCAGATTTTGACTATCAATTATAAATTTCCCTTGATTATCACTAGAATACCATATGGTTCATAGACCATCATACATTTTATTTCTGAGTTTTATTTGCTTTTATAACTAATGCTGTGAAAAGCTTCTTCCCACCACTACCTCCGGCATATGGGGCCAGCGCTCTACTCCTTTGAGCCACAGGTGCCACACAAAAGCTTCTTCTTTCGAGTAAAGGTGTTAAGAAAATACATTATCTGCAAACTTAGCCCAAATAGGAATTTTTCATGGGTGCAACTTTTAAAATATTTAGTAGTATCAGAGTTTTCATACACAACCTGAGTCTGACCCACTATAATGTTCGGGGTAGGATTATTTTACAGAATGCAATATCCAATCTCCTTCTATTATAACAAAATTAATCATATTATAATGAATCAGAAAATATTATTAATTAGAAAGTAAAATTACTTCAGTGTCATGCACATCATCCGGACGGTGCATTTAAGTAAGACCGGCACATATAGTCAGGGCTGGAGAAATTCTGAATTCCAAGAAATGCTGTGTTGGTGGGATCAGCTAGCTGCAGTAGGAGACAACATACAACATTCCATGGCTTAAAACAATACTCATTGGTACCATGCAGCGAATGCAGCTCAGTCTGAGTTCTCTGTTCATCAGCGTCGCTGAGGGACCAGGCTGGTAGATGCCATCAGAGCATCTACACTATTTCCACACTTTTCCTGCAGCAGGAGGAAGGAATGTGGTGGGTCACAGACTGTTTCCTTAAAAGCATCCTGACAGATGAAGACCTGTGGCCAAGCAAAGAAGACGGAGTGTAGTCCTACTTTATAATTTGCCCAAAAGGGGAGCATCAAAATATTTTGGACAGTCCTAATGACACAGATGAGCCCTAAAACTGGTCTTGTCACTGAGGACATTGAGTGCCACCACCTGCACCCTTGTGATCATAACCTGTTGTGATCACAAACACTATAAAATCAAGATATTTCTGTGGCATGGCCCATTTGTCCACCTTATTGGGCATTAAATTAATTTGAGGAACAGGAGAGCAGTTCTTAAGTATCCAGTTATTTCCAGACAAATGAAGGAGCTGAGGTTTTCTAAAGTCCTTCTTTTCAAGTATTTTCTGACCTTGTGTCAGGAAGCCCACCTGAATTACCATGCTGAGCCAGACCTCTGGGCCTTCCAACCAATAACCTTATCCTTGGCAAAAAATGAGTCAGTTCTATTATTTCTCCATTGTTCTGAAAGAAAAATGGTAGAACTATTGTAAGAAGAGCTATTTTAAAAATAGATGATTGTTTTACATGCATAAAGATGACTATATGCTCACCAAAAATCAAATATTTTTCTTGACTTTCAACAGTCCCAATGAAAAGACAGTGTATTAAAATTTATTTTTAAAGAAAATAGTTTCTTTGTAAAACATTTATTTTAAAAAACATTTCTAAGTATTTCTTCAAGCAAGTTATAATAGAAAAAAAAGTAAGACCTTCTGAAAACAATGAAACTCTGGGGGTTCCATTTACTTAGTTTTATAATTCCAAATCAGAAAGTGATGGACTTTATTTTTAGAATCACAGCATTTTAAAGCGATCCCACAAAGACTTTCAACCTAAGCATTTACATTCACATTTCAACATAAGCATTTTACATATGAAAAAATTGAGACTCAAGGAATTCACTGGTGAAAAGATAGACTAAATCTTTTCCTTCATCATATTAAATTCTATGAGAGAAGATATTAAGCAATTTAATTACAGTAAGATATATTAAATTACTGTATACAACCACAATAATTATATATATGCCTAGAATATAAAAAGCACTCAATAAACATTAAATGCAATTCTTATTGTTACCTTTAGAGGTAGTCCTCTATTCCAACTTTTCTCCCAGTATGCATATATTTCATTACCAACTATACTTTACATACATGTTTAGCTCCTGATCAAATACTTCCAGATCTATAGAGCTTTTCAAGAGCCTTAGAAAAGTTTCTTGGTTTTATTTCTGAAACATACTGGAAAAGTTTAGATATTAGTGTCCATAATTTAATGTGTTACAGCTTCTTTCTTTCCAATTGAAAAAAAAAAAAAAAGAACAGCTTGAACAAAAGAAAAAAAGTCTTTATTTTTGGTTAATTTTATTTAATGTCACAGAATTTTGCTTAAAATATCTTTCCTATACATACACAGACACAGTATATTCCTTGGAAACACAAACTATGGAACACCTAATTGACATCACCAAATTTGAAAAAGCAAGATATGGTAACATTTGATTTTCTCCATGTAATCATATCCCCTTTAAGGTTTAACTTTCCTACTTAAAGGTAAAATTGACATCATTTGGCAAAGCTAATCATTAACTTTGGAGTAACACATGCTTTTTGCATCTTAGCTTTTTTCAATGAATTATCAAAGAAAATAAGAGAAGGGAAAGAAGCAGTAATGCAAATAGCAGGCACAATCAGTTTTATAAGTCGGAGATCCAATATGCCTGTGAAATGTCAGAGAAGAAGAGATAAGTTTAAGTAAATGTTCGCAAGGTCAATGTAAATTCCTATTCTCTACCCCATAAATGCATTAATGTACAGAGTTCAATTTAAAAAATTTTTTAAAAACCAAATATTTTATCCAGCAAGAATCAAAAAAAATGAATAAATAAATGAAATAAAAAGAATGATAGCCTTATTATAGCTTACCTGTAGCAAAGGCTTTCTTAAGGAAAAAAGCAACTGGGTTTGGTAGCATTCAAAATTATATAGCATTGGTTTTTGACCATATTAAATGAATTCCTGTAAATGATTTCAAATGGAAACCATGAATAAATCCAAGAAGAGAAAGAAGGGTAAACAACCTGGTATCGTGAGTTGGAAAACTCCTTGCCTTTTATTGAAATGCAGCAAATGACTGGCCCTGCTGTGAGCTGTTTCTTCTCAGAATCAATTATTAGCACTTTTAAGGGAGAAGTAGTTTTTAGAAAGGCATATAAACTGAGAGAAAATTATAAAGAAAGTCTTCATAAGTTGTATGAAATTTGTTATTTCAGTCAGGTTCTTAAAAGAAAATCTCAAATGTCTATTTTTCTCTATGGACATCATGTTGATTGCCACATTCCTGGGGATTGCTAATTTATATATTTATTATACATATATACAATATAGATTTGTGTAAATGTATGAATAAATACACATATTTTGATAGAAATTGCCAAATTCTTCTCCCTAAGTGGAGAACAAGTTTACACCTTTACAAATCGAGGGAGAAGAGTGTCCCCCCTTTTTTTTTTTTTGCTGTAACTATCAAACTTAAAGAATTTTAGTGACATCTCACTTCTCTTACTATATAAGAGCATTTAAACAGCTTTTACTGTTTTCAAATAACCTATACATCATTCTCTGTAAACACTCCGTCGCTATTCTTTGCCCAGTTTTGTGTTTGTTTGTGCTGCTAATTATTAGTCTTTCCATTCTTTAATAAATCCTCTAGATTCAGGGGAAATTAGCACTTTGTCCATTATATAAACTGCGGAAGTTTTTCCTCCCAGTTTCTCATTTGTTTTTTTACTTTGCTTACGTTAGGCTTTATTCTGTGAAGAAATTTATCATTTTTGTGTTGACAAGTTCATTAACAATTTATGATGGTCAATTGATAGATAGCTAATGAAGAATTATAAAGTATTCTACATGTGTCTTTCATAGCTTTTGTCATCATTTTTAACATTTAAATCACTTATCCATTTAGAATTTATCTTGGTTGAATAAATTAAGGATTGAATCTTTTTTGGTTTTTTCCGAGTGGCTATCCAATTGTCTGAACACTTGAAGTTTCCTTTTTTTCCCTCTCTGATTTGCTGTGCCATCATTTTCACATACTAAAGTCCCCTGTGTATTTGGGTTGGTTTCTGTTGTTCTCTCTTCTGTTCATAAATGAGTCACTATAAATTATAATTTGGTAAGGCTGATCCCTCTCCTGCCATTGCTCTTCTTTTTCAGATTTTTTAAAATTCCTATTTATATTTGCTTGACATTCAAACTTTACAAAAGCATTGTGTAATTTTTTTTAAAAAGTATTATTGAGATTGCTTTTATTTGTAAATAATTTGAAACAATTTGCAATCTCACAATGTTCAGTCTCTCTCTCCAAAAGCACAGCATGGCATTCCATCCACCCTCACCTTCTTTCATATTCACGGAATAGTTCTACTTTTTTCTTTGTTTTACTCGTTCTTGTTAAATTTATTTCTCAGCATTTGATTATTGCTATTATAAATAAGATCTTTATTAGCATTCTTGTAAAAGATATTATGTATATATGTTGAAGGCTATTAATTCATATGTGCAGACTCCAGTACTTTGCTAAATAATTAGAGGTTTGTATTATATTATACATGGTTTTAATGACCTTTGTATGCATATCTTAATCTGCAAATGGTGATGGTTTCACCCCTTTCCAATTTTTGTGCCTCTAATTTTGCCTTCTTGTTAATTGTAACTATTACCCTAATGTAGTGTTACTTAATACATGACAGTGGGCATCCTTGCCTTGTTTCCAACTTCAGTGAAAATGCCTCTATTATCTTCCCATTGAACTTGATACCATTTTTGGGACTGACATAGATCTACCAGGTCATATAAACTTTCATTGGTTCTCATTTTGAGAATTGACCCCTATTCATCAAGGATGAATGTTAAATTTCGTCAAATGCCTTTTTCAGTATCAATGAAAAGGGGACTGTTTATCCTTAGATTAATTAATATAGTAAAATACTAGAATAGATTTAATAGTATTGAATTCTTTTTGTATTCCTGAAATAAATCCCCCTTGGTCATGATATATTTTTCTTATAATGTACTGATGGACTCTGCTTGATAAATTATATTAACATTGAAATGTATGAGTAAAAATATCCTATAGTGTATTTGTTTCTGAAATCATTGCTAGATTTGGTCTTCATGTTGGAATAGAATTGAGAAGTACTTCCTTTTATTAAATATGTGTTGGCACATTTTAGTAACACTGAAATCATGTATTTAAGTACATATGCTGATCCATGGCAGAGTCTCCCTCATCTGTTAAAATGTTCTGCTTTCTTCATTATTTTTTCTTCTTCTATCTTTTCTTAACTACTATGCTAGTTCTTTTGTTAATACTTAACATTCAATGATATAAGATATCCATCTAATTTGCAAAGGAACCAGGTTGTTTAAAGGCTAGCCAAGTTTCGGCTCTCACACAATAAGAGCCTTCCTGATAACATAGCTGTGGCCAACAAATCTTGGTGTAACCCTGCCCTCCACTGTTTTTCTGAGCTATATTTAGGTATGGCCTGAGCATAGGGATAGAGGTTCTGCTACCCCTCCCTGGAATTGCCCAGGAATCTCCTATCCTAAGCAAGACTTCTGATCTTCCAGTCCTCCCAGAGGGGACCCTCCCCTTAGGAAGTGTACTGCACTTACTCTCCCAAGATCTGCTGACAGCTCCGATCTTTCCACAAGGGTCTCTTTGAGGCTTCCTTCACTTCGAATTTCTGTCTCCCAGCTCCCACAGTCATCCCGTAGTTTTTGGCAACCTTTTATATTTTTTGGTGTCTTTCTTCTAGTTTCGTTAGCAATAGAATTTGCTATTTTTATTTTCCTTCCTTGTTGATTTTGGGTGAATTCCAGAGAGCTGGGGGAACATGATGATTTACACAGCCACCAAACAGAAGAACTAACAGTGTGTTTTAAAGACAGGACTTTAGGGCGGCACCTGTGGCTCAGTGAGTAGGGCGCCAGTCCCATATACCAAGGGTGGGAGGTTGGAACT
Source organism: Galagoides demidoff (assembly GCA_963574575.1). NCBI lineage: Eukaryota > Metazoa > Chordata > Mammalia > Primates > Galagidae > Galagoides > Galagoides demidoff. Next base: position 97,121 of record CAUYQV010039717.1, on the reverse strand, counting down.
CGGCCCGGCGGAACTGCAACCTAAAAATAGCCAAGCGTTTCAGCGGGTGTCTGTCCCAACTACTCCGGAGGTTGAGGCAAGAGAATCACCTAAGGTCAGGAGGTGGAGGTTGCTGTGAGCTGTGATGCCCCAGCACTCTACCCAAGGCAACAAAGTGTGACTGTCTCTACAAAAAAAAAAAAAAAAAAAAGACAGGACTTTAAAGATCCCTGTAAATTAGCACTGATGTCTGATGTCTATAGCTATAATATTAGTTAGTCCTCTTGTAGAAATAAAAAGTATCATGCCTCTCAGTTACCTGAAATTCCTTCTCTTGTGAAGTCTAGTAAAAAACTGTGTTTCCATTTACTGTGTTATTCATCATCCCTAAGAAATACTTCAGTCAAATAGGTACACATTTACTGTACAATAAGCTAATATAATTTATTTAAATACTAGACTCTCTTTAACAGCTATTGAATAATCAATAGCTTTTTCAAGCAATTTTTTATCCAATGAATGTACCTACTAAAATATTTATAAAATACAGAGTTCCTAATCTCCTTCTGGAATATCATCCATGTTTCTAGACCTGATTTATTTCTAATCCTCAGGAATACATCATTATTATGTAAATAAAAAAGAAGTTGTACTTTATTTCATTCAATTGGCAAGTATATTCAATGAATATAATTATGAAGTATGATTAAAAAACACTGCCAACCAATACAACAAATTAAACCTATTTTATGCATTCAATAATCTTTCTCTAAGGCTATAAATATGGCCATGTATGGAATTTCACCAAGATTATATAAAGGATTTCTCTGAAATTTGATTTCCTTAAATAAGTAAAAATTTAACATTTTTGTAATTTTCTGATAGCAATATTTAAAGATTTTATTTTACTTTTATCTTCTCCCAAGGTACACTGTAACTATTCTCTAACAAATTTTAACTTGGTTAGCCTTCAAGTGTTAGATTATATTTTCTTTCCATTTTTAGTTACTAATGGAAAGATCACTGATAGATGTTTAAAAGTTTATATATTCAAAGTGCTAAGCCAAGTTATCAATAATCTGAAGTTAAATTAATATTTTAAATTTCAAATATATATTCACCACCCACTCTCAGCTATGATATTGACATTCAGCCACATCATATGTAAAAGGAGAACTAGATGAAGTGCATGGAAATCTTTTAGACACTCTGACAATTTACGGCAGTGTTTGAAAGACCAGGCTCTGAAATCATGTAACTGCATATGTACTTTGTCTCTACCACTGCGTACTTGTGAGCTTAAGCAAAGGATTAAATTTCCATGCCTTCATTTCCTAGCCATAAAACAGAACCTTCTACAGTTTGTTCAAAACAAATTGTTGTGAGGATAACGTGAGCTGATATATATAATGTGCTTACAGCATTGCCTGGCACAGAGTGGTAGCTGTTACAGTTGCAGGCCAGCCCTTTCAGATGATTTTTGGAAGACCGGATTATGAACCACTGATCTACTTGAAGTGTAGCATAGTCTTCACAGATATTTAAAAACTAACCCTGAGATTAAGGGAACTAAGTGGATCTGATTGAAGATTTCCACAATAAAGGAATTTGAGGGAGAAGGAGACAAAAGCATGTTCTGGATATTTAACATGGAACAACATTATTTATCCCGAAGCATTGCGTTTGTCAGTGCTTCAAGGCCTCCCCAAATTAGCTTATTCACTTTCAATATTATTTTAATTCATTTGCCAAAATGTAATCCAAGTAGCAAATTGGACCGCATTAATGTTTTGGCAAAGGCACAGCACTCAGAAAGAAAAGTCTAAAGTGCTTAAGAAATAAAATTTCAGAGCCAATCAAAATATGTTTCCACTGTATTAAATCACAATTATGTTTATAATAGATAAGAGAGGGGAATGTGGAGCTGCTTTAAGGCATCTGATGCGAGGTAAGAAACACATCTATCCTAGGTGAGCAGAGAATTTCATTGACTTTATGAGAAACTAAATAGTTATAATTTTACTCAATTTTATAATTTTAAAATTTTATAAATTTTATAATTTCATAAAATGCTATGTACAACTTCAGGTGCACATTTCTGAAAGGACATGAAAGAGCTAAGAAAGCTTGAAAAAGAAGAATGGAAAAGTGAGAAAGAAATCTTTAGGAAAGGAGGTGAATAAAGAAAGTTATTGATTATAATAGTCTAGGATGCAGAAGCCAAGGTCAATATCATCCTCCCTTTAAGAATATGGTGGTATTTTATGAAAATGGCACTGAATAGTTGTTCTTTTAGTATTAATAAAATGATAGCTCTTCCCAGCTTCAAGACCACTAGGTTGCCAGAAAAAGTTATTTGCTTTGACAAAATTTTCCTGTCTAAAAAACAAGAATATAATATTACCAATGACCTCTCAGAAATCATTTCTTTTGAGACAAAGTCTCACTCTGTCACCCTAGCCAGAGTACCATGGCTTCGGCTTAGCTCATAAATTCCTGGGCTCAAGCAATCCTCCTGCCTCAACCTCCTTAGTAGCTGGGACTATAGGCGCCTACCACTATACCCTGCTAGTTTTTCTACTTTTAGCAGAGACGAGGTCTCACTCTTGGTCAGGCTGGTCTCAAACTCCTAACCTCAGTCAATCCTCCAGCCTCAGCCACCCAGAGTGTTAGGATTATAGGCATGAGCCACCGCACCAGGCCTGACCTCTCAAAATTTTTATACACATAATGTACAATTTGAAGTGAAAGTACTAAGGGATGTTACCATTATTTCCATTGATAGTTTTATAAAATAACAATAATTCTTAAGAAACCAACTTAATTAAAGACAGAATTTCAATTAGATCTAAGAAGCAGCTTGCTGATTATCACTGTTTTAAATATGAAAATGAGATTCTGATGGAGAAATAAATGCCATCTTCATTCTCAGAGACTTTTAAAAACTGAAAGAAAACTACAGTCCTAGGTTATTTTAAATACCTATCTGCATAAGAGAAGGGAGGTGGAATGAGATCCATTGAGTACCTTGACAGTTCTGAGATCATGCGACTGTGAGTATAACCTAGAGTGACAGCTACTAGGAAACAGTGAAAATCTATAACAATCTTGGTCCCCTGAAAAGTGGAGCAGCAAACTCCAGCAGGTATGGAACCTGCATCAGAGGGCTGCGTTCTGGGTTCTCCAGAGAAAGACAGCTAAAAGCTAAAAGGAGATTGCCTTTCTCTCTTTCTCCCTCTCTCTCTCTCTGTCTCTACACACACACACATACAGAGTGCAAAAAACCCCACACATTTTAATAAAGGAAAAAATAAATTAAATATCTAATACTCAAGTCACATTTGACGTCTGCCATTACAAGAAGTGCTGAAATGTGACTTAGATTCATCTTTTGTTAATGGTATAAATTGAATATTACAATTTTAATACGGTTTTCTCCTTCCTTAAAACATGTATTCATTTTTGACACTGTGTGTGTGAGAGCAGGGGAGGGAGAGAGATTTCCTATGAGAAAACAGCTCACATCATTTTGGAACCTGCAGTGAACAAACTAGAGAACCAGAGGCCCAGGAGAGTTGATAGTATAGTTTCTACCCAAGTTCAAAAGTCTGAGGACCGAAAAAGCCAATGGTATATATTCCAGTCCAAGTCCAATCCTAAACCTAAAGTCAAAAGAAGACAAATATCCTAGCTGAAAAACAGCTAAGAGAGAAGGAATTCCTTCTTCTTTCATCTTCTATCTGTCCAGGCCTTTAACCTATTGGAGGAAGCTCATCTACATCAGGGAGGGCAAACTTTACTTCATATACTGGTTCAAATGTTAATCTCATCCAAAAATACTGTCACAAACATACCTAGAAATAATGTTTAACCAACCACATGGAAAGGCCCATGTCCCAGGCAAGTTAAAATTAGCCATCACAAAATCCAGTATTTTCTTCAGTCTTAAAAATGTATTACGATTTAATAGCTATTAAATTCCCATAGCAGGATTTCATAGTATTAGAGAAAAGGTGTTCAATTTTAACTTGTGATCTGGGAACAAGTGCTTACTTACTCATATTACTATTTCATCACTGCCGTGTTAGTTGACTTTATAACGCAGCAACCGACTGTCGCATGTTAGAATACTGGCACGTTAATCCGTGTTTCCATTATCACCTTTGATCGGTGCAAAACATATTCCAATATGAAAATACATTTTAAGAAATTTTAAATAGAAACTATATTCAATATGAAACAGAAGACTTCAGGGTCCTGACATTAAGTGTAAATAATACCTACCTCTAGGAAAATGAGTCTTTGTATAGTTTGTGTATTTACTGAAGATTCATGTCTTATCATATTTCCAAGGACTAGAGAGAACTTACTAAGAGTCAAGAACAAAATTAAGCATGAAGGAAAACTGTATATCTGAAAGCATTAATTCACTTATTCTCTCATTCATTCATTCAGCAATTATTTATATGTCTTACCAACCACTGTGATGGGAACTTAGAGATCTAAAGGTGAATAAAGTGTGGTTCTCCCTTAGAGAAACTCAAAACTCTCTTTCTTACAGACATTAACAGATAATTAAAAGTGCTCCAATGAATACGTGTATAACGGCTAGTGTTTGTGAGAAAGGAGCCAAAGGATGTACCTGTGAATTGCCGTAGGACCCCTGAGACAGGTGTTTCAGGCCTTCAAGACGCAGATGTTCTTAAAATGGAGCGTGAGTACTGGACACAGAAACACAGAGTTTGACTGCGTGGACTAGACCTTTCTAATTACGTTCCTGCTAATTCCCCGAGTATATATAGTCCAGGCAAACCAGGTTGCTCACTCACTTTCTGTCTCTCCATGGAATAACATACATGAAAATAATCACTGTCTCCTGTGGTCAAAGAAAACAGGATTCAAATTACATGGGTCTTGCTGAGCCTCCACATTAAAATGTGGATGATAAATTCACATCTCTGAGTTTTTTGATGATAATGAATAATAAGAGCAAATGTATTTGGCATTTTTTAAGCATTCCATACCTGGAAGTTACTGTTACGATTAAGATGTTGTGGTGCCGTACTCTCTGAACTGGACTACCCGACCACCACCGCCGTCACCTGACAGTCCTTTCTGACTCGGAAACTCTGTATTTCATGTCAAATTTGCTTCTCCTGGATTCACTCTTCTAATGTGATTACTCCTCAGTTACACAGTAAGGTTTTTAATCATACACGTTGTAAGACCCCTAGTAAATACATTTTGAGTTGCATTAAGTTCACCTCATCTAGAAAGAACAAAAGAAACAGAGGGAAAAGGGGATGCCAAGAAAATGATAAGTGATCTATCAAGATCTCCACAACCAGTAAGAGGCAGAGGTGGGGCTAGAGCTGGGTTTCCTGATGATCAGTCTAAATGAATCTTAGGCAGGATGGCTATGTAAACACACAAATTTATCCTCAGTCCTTCTATTACCCACACCCTGTGAGGAATTGGTCAAATGGATAATCAGTTTAATTAGTTATAGCAAACACTTACTATAGCATTTGCTAATGATTAGCAAGTAATGTATTCATGCATTGTGTGTGTGTGTGTGAGTGTACTCATCTAATCCTCATAAAGCCTCAAAAAAAGGTGGCCCTTAATATTATTCCTTCATTTGTAAATGAGGAAACTAAGTCAAAAAAGAGATTAAGTTATTTATCCAAGGTTTTCCTGCTACTGAATAGCAGAGCCAGGATTCAAAATGAGCCTTGATGGTTTTAATTTTCAGCATACTGCCTCTCATTTTTCATATTATCTTATATACTCATTTAAAGTATATATATTACATATATATATATAAATTAAACTGTGTGTATGCAATAAAACTTATCTCATTGGCAGTGACTCTTATGTTATCTTCTTGAGTTAAGCTCTTGAGATGTTTGTGGTTACCATCAAAACCTAGCTTTTCTTGATTCTTTGAGCTTTAATTAGCACTAGAGATAATTTATATGAGTTAAATATCTAACTAATACAGTTGAATTTTAACATAGCAAATTCCATGGCACTGTTTGACTCAAATGTGATGCTTTGTGGGTTTTCACAATGTATGTTCTTTTATAAATATAAAACATGAAAACATTTTCTATGTATTAAAACAGCTTTCATGTTCTAATTAGCACTGAAATAACCCATACTTTCACTTGCACGGATGTTCCTTGAGAAATAGTTATTCGTAATCACACATACGTTAGTGCCATTAATGTTCTATTTTTGTTATTGTTTCGAGTTTCTATAAATGTTTCATTCACTTTTCTCCTTTATTTATAGGCTACTGGACATAGGTTGCCCCAGCAATTTTTTCCAAACCTTTTACTACAACTCCTGATTAAGTTTTCTGTGACAACACTTTTTCCCCACTATTACACTAGCTATTCACAGTAAACATAAAAGACAGCGTGTGTGTTTATTCCTCACAGTCTCTAGACCTGTATTTAGACAAGTCCTTAAGAAACTCTTCCAAGGACTACACTAGTCTTTGAATCCTCCACCTTGGATCATTTTTATATTTCATTTTTATAATAGATGCACCCTTGATTACTAAAACTCATGGACAATAACGTAATAAATTCAAAACAAGAACTGACTAAAAGGCATTGCTATTTGGCTCTGGAGATCCTTATCTAACACTATATGAAGGCAGCCCTTTAGCTCCTTGACTTCCCTACATATATGTCAAGTGACCATAGAGGCAAGACCCATCAGTGTCCTAGAGGTAGACACACCCTCCTGCCTCTGCACTCATCACCTCATCTTATCTCTATAGTCGCTGTGTCTGTTACATGGATGTCTGACTCCTTGCTTGTTTTATATGTCTGAAATCTCTGAAATATTGGATTTTCCAGTTCTCAGAAATATCTTATGTACCAGGAAGGGGGCCTTCTAGGTTCAGATTTTGGTATTCCTAAATTGAGGAATTTATTGTGTTTCTATCAAATTTATCTGAATTGAGTAACTTCTTAAATGCTCAACTCTGTCTTCATCTCTCTTTTTTTTAAACTACACAAAATCACTCATGGATGGATATTAGCATTTACTAAATTTAATAATAATTGTAGTATAATGTTTTACAAACACCCTGTAGCCATGATTTTCAAGTCTGTCAACACATTTGAATCACATTGGGAGCTTTTAAAATACAGATTCCTAGGCCCCACTTTTAGAGATTCTGATTAAACTGGTCTAAGGCTGTCACAAGGAAATCAGTATTTTTTGGAAGCCCCTTAAATAATTGTTGTAGGCAGCCAAAGTGGAGAGCCAATACTTAGAGTCCTGTCTAAGACAAAATTGCACTTCATCCCTCATACTCATAGTCTTTGGGATGTGTTTGGGTCCTCATGGCTCCTAGGGTCACAGATTTTAATTCTTTTCTTGAGTAATCTAGGTGCTCATTCTCTTACTGTCTTTGTGCTTATTTTCTACAGACATAGAACAATTCTGCTCACTGCCCCTAACATTATAAAATGCAACTCTACTAGTTAAGATTGCTCTCTAAAGTAACAGTTGCCAGTCATCTCCAGAAACACATCTGTAGACATCAAAGTTAGATTTCTTACTTCTGCAGCAAGGGAGACTGTACCTCATGGGTAACAGAAGGCTGTCATCTCAAAAGGGATAAGTTAGAAGACTATGCATTCAGGGATCATTTCTATACTTTGTCAAAAGGGATAAGTTAGGAAAAGAATACTTTTAAGGTTTGGGAACAGTCTTGGCAGGAATTGGTCAGAATGTGCACACGAGGGAGTTGCTGAAATAATCTTTAGAACATCTAAGTTTGTGAAGAGTTACTGTTAGGTCAGTTTGTTTATAGTTGGACCTGGAGACATAAACATTTGGGTAGCTGTTAAAAAAAATTAAAGTTCAGTACTTTGTGATAGACATCATGGTTTTTATTTGGTACAGTTTATCCTATTTAAAAAATGTGAGTTTTAATACTCAGGTTTTTTCCTTCACAATACACCTAGCTTTCAGCAGGACTATTTTTCATATTATAAGATTCATGAGAAAAAATCTGCTGGATCAACTGTAGATCTTCTTTTAGTTCTTTGAGGTATCTCCATATTGTTTTTCAAAGAGATTTTGCTAACTTGAAGTCTCTCCAAGAGTGTCTAAGCATTCCTTTCTCTCTGCATCTATGTGAGCATCCATTGTTTTTGGACTTTTTAATAAAAGCAGTTCTAACAAGGGTTAAGATGACATCTCATTGTGGGTTTAATTTGCATTTCCCTAATAATTAGAGATTTTGAGCATTTTCCATATGTTTATTGGCCATTTGTCTATCTTCTTTGGAAAAGCTTCTTTTCATATCTTTTGCCCACATTATAATGGGCCTTTTTGTCTTTTTCTTGCTTATTTGCTATAGTTCTTTGTAGATTCTGGTTACTGGCCCTTTATAGGATGTATAGCTTGGAAATATTTTCTCCCATTCTTCAGGTTGTCTATTTGTTCTGTTGATGATTTCCTTAGTTTTACAGAAGCTTTTTGATTTAATCATGTCCCCTATATTTATTTTTGCTGTTATTGTGATTGCCTTTGGGGTCTTCTACATAAATATGTTGCCTAGGTCAATATCTAAAAGAGTTTTGGCAACATTTTCTTCTTGAATTCTTGGTTTCATGCCTTGCCTTTAAGTCTTTTATCCATCTTGAATTAATTTTTGTGAGAGATATGGATCTTCTTTCATTCTTCTGCATGTGGCTATTCAATTTTCTCAGAACCATTTATTGGACAGAATTCATGTTTACAGTGTATATTGTTGTCAGCTTTGTCAAAGACCTGTTGGCTATATGTGGATGGTTTTATATCTGAGTTTTCTATTCTGTTCCATTGGTGTATGTCTCTATTTTTGTGCCAATGCCATGCTGTTTTTATTATGATAGCCTTGTAGTAGGTTTATCATCTTCAACAGAGTAGTTAATGCTTGGCAATCTATAACAGTAAAACAATGTATGATATATTCTAATATATCATAGTAAAAATATAAAGATAATATAAAGATGAGTCATTCAAAATCTGTTTTGTAAAGTTTATACTCTTTTTATACAAATGTATCTGTGTTATTTGTATGTTCAAAAGCATAAAACCCAGCAAGGTAAGGCACCTTGTTATTTTTAACTGAGAGTCCTGATACAAACCTATTCTGGGAACCATCTGAGTTACGAGTTGGAATCCTCATGAAGGTCCTGGAAAAATGGGAAGGGTATGGTGCCTCACTGGATGAGTTTTCCTTCTATGTTAAGCTATATCCCCAGAAAATGGTTTAGGTTTAGAAGAGAAAAGTTGTAATAAATAATTATTTTAATGTTTCTCTTTATTTAATTCAGGTAGGGGAATTCAGGCTATATTCCCACACATAATAAGATGAGACTGAATTTAGGAGTTAGTTCAAATAATTAGTTAATAACCATTTCTTACTGATTAATGATGTCTTTTATATAAAAATTATTAACCTGGTATTCAGATGTAGTAATTTAATTTAAAGCACAATGTAATTGCTTTTTGATATATCATCAGTCATATAACTTTGCAATGAAAAGTCAGACCTGGGATGTAATCCTAAATGGGGCACCACTCACACTGTGTGATCCAGAACATCTCAAATTACCTTATTTTTGAAATTTTCTGTTTGAAATAATTTCAGACTTAACAAAAATAGTACAGAGAAATTCTTGTCTATCCTCATCTAGCTTCCCCCAAAGTTAACACCTTAAATAACAGCATAACAATTTTCAAAACCAGGAAAGCAATATTAATACAGTATTATTAATCTATAGAACTTATTCCAATTTCATCAATTCCTAATATACATTTTTTGACCCAAGGTCTAACCTAGAATGAATATATTTATTGTCCTGTCTCCTGAGTCTCCTTTCTTCTGGGACAGTTTTTTCTTTTTATTTCATGACTAATGTTCTTGAAAATACAGTTATCAAAGTCTCTCCATTTGGGGCTATCTGATGCTTTGCTCACTATTCAATTCAGGTTATGTATTTTTGGTAAGAATGCCAAGGAAGCGATATTGTGCTTTTCTCATCATAATGTATCAAGAAGCATGATGTTGCTGTATTTCATTACTGTTAATGTTACCTCTGACCAGTTGAAGAATTTGGCATTGGCTAGATTTCTCCCTTGTAAAGTTGCTCTTATTCTAAGAAGAAGATACTGTTTAATAAATTGTACGTCTCTCTCTCTGCTTTCTTTTTTCTCCTCTTCTCAAGTATGATGTGAAATGTTGGGTACAATGAAAAATTTGACGAACACTAATTAAGCTGGTGGATTCCCAGTAATATTTTTTCTACCTATTCTACAATTTTTAGAATAGTTATTTGTTCTTAGTAAAAGATTCAGTTTTATAATAAACGTTTATATGAATATAGTCTTCTAAAAGTGTCCTAGGAAATTTGGCCTAAGAGCACATTTAACACCGTCTTAACATTTTGGTACTAAATATACCCCAGCTCCAGCAGCAGTTATATAGTAAAGAATGAAAGACAAAATGATTGTATTCTGCTTCATTTGTGCCTTAAAGCTTCCAGAATAAAACTGAAATTATCTATCATTCTAGCTATTTCATTAACAAAACAGAATTAAATAAATAAAATTGCATATTATACAACATAGACATTCACTAATAATTTCATGTAGTTATTTAAATATTCCTTTCTCATGATTTTTTTTTCCCACTAAAGCAGCATTTGCTTGGTCTCAACTCAATCTTCAATTCTTGAATAATTTAAAGAAAAGTACCTTGAAAGCAGAATCACTTAGATTCAATATACATTTGGCAGTGCAACATGAAGGATTCAGATTTTAAACTTGGATAACTTGAGTATGACTGAGCTCGATCCAAGGTTCACAGAGGCCAGAGCAGTGATCTCACACCTCTCAGAAAATGGGCAATTAATGGCACTTAGGCTGACTGCAACTGGAATACAGTCTGACAAGAGGAAAAGCTGCATGCTCTGCAGCCATGAACCACGATGTTGAAGAATGCTGCCTACAGGGACCAGAATGAGCCAAAGCATTCTCTTGTACTCAGTGTCATGAGCAGGGAGTAGAAGATGGATAGAGAAGATAGAAACTGTGTCAGACAGTCATCCTGTGATATGCTGACCTTAGATTTCACTCAGCCTAATTAATAAGGAGAAAAAGCAGGGCATAGATTTTGTGCACAATGACTAAAAGTTGCCTGCTATCTTCCTATAATTAATTCCATTTAATTAAATGATGTCTTCATATATTATTTGGGGCTAAAAGGAATCCAGATTTAAGATTTTTGACTTAAATATTTTAAATGAATAATGAACTCATGCTTAATGTTTTCCATGGTATTCTTATACTTAATTTAATATTTTGCTTAATGATCCCAGTTCCTGTGGAAGTTAAATTTTCCTCCCATTTTAAAGATAAAGAAAAATGGACAGAATATAAGTAGCTAGCATCATGTTACTTAGCCAAGAAATTGGTATTGAGAAAAACTGAAATTATCATGAATTTCAATCATACATGTTAGCAAGGATATTTTTTAACTCAAGGAAGTTTGGAATACTAAGTTCTATAGACTAGTACAATTTTATATTCTGCATTTTGAGTTAGGTTAAAAGCTTAAAAACTGATGCAAGACTTCTTAGCCCATAAAAAGAAAAGAATTAACAATTTTATTCATGAGAAACCATCAGTCTGGATACCTAAATTTGGTTGAATTCTTTGAAATTGAATTATCTAAACAATTAAAAACTAAATTTTTATTAAATCATTAAGTATCAACACTGTTTATAAAACTATCATTGGAAAAAAATATATTAGAATTGCATAACAACAGTATATATAAAAAGTTGCCATCCTTTAAGGATCTTTATAGGAGGTGATCAGGTCATGAGGGTGGAGTGCTCATAAATGAGATTAGTGCCCTTATAAGCAATGCCTGCGGGAACTTGCTGCCCCTCCTACTATGTGAAAACACCTAGAAGTTGCCATCTCTGAAGTAGAGAGCAAGCTCTCACCAGGCATTGAATCTGTTGTTGCCTTGATCTTGGACTTCACAGCTGCCAGAAATGTGAAGAATAAATTTCTGCTGTTTATAAATTACCCAGTCTAAGGTTTTCTGTTACAGCATGCTGAATGGACCAAGGAAAAGAGCTTTCAAGATTTGTCCAGAATAAAGAGTGTTAATAAGAGAACAGAAAAGGAAAATGATGGGGATTTTCTGTTTGAACTGGAAAGAGAAATTGTAAAAAGGAAGAGAGGCAGTAAAAACAGAATTTTCTCTGAGTATGAGCAGATTAAAAACATTAATGTAATTAGAAGCCACTGAGCTTTAGTTCCATTCCCTTTTTGCAGATAGGGAAGCTGAGGCTTAGGCCTCAGCAAATGCCTCTTTGCTGCAGTCACACAGCCAGAGAACTGGAATCTCTAAGGTCAACATTAGCTATGTGCTGCTATTCTTCATCTTTGCCCACATGCATTAGCTATGTCATGTATGAAAAAATTCTTCTGACTCTCCTAATTAGATATAACTTCCTGGCCACTTTGCTCTACACTCAGCAAAATATATTACTCTGTTTAAACCCTTCAAATGGCAAACCAATGTAGATATAAAGGTATGTCTTCCAATAATACTAAACACATGGTATTAAAATAATTATATGAAGTGAATGTCTATATTCTCCCTCCCAAAATTTATATGTTGAAGGCCTAATTCCCAATGTGATGGTATTTGGAACTGTGGCCTTTGAGAGGTAATTGGGTTTAGTTTATGAAGATGGGTTCATCAGGTGGAGCCCCATGATGGGATCAGTTGCCTATAGGAAGAAGAGACACAAGGACTCTGTCTCTACCACATGAAGATACATCAAGGAAAGGCCATCTACAAGGCAGGAAAGGGTTCTCATCAGACACAGCATCTGCTGGCACATTGACCTGGGACTTTTGAGCCTCTTCAACAATGAGAAATAAATCTTTGTTGTTTTATCTACCTGATATATGGCCTTTTGCTATAGCCATCTAAGCAGCCTAATACACATAGGAAGAGCAAATAGACTATTCAACAATTTAATACACATTTAATTAAACTCTAGGCACTGGAGTGAGAAGGCTAAGCAAGATAAGGCCTTCTTTGGATAAGTTTAACTTCTAGTAGAATAGACATATAGGCTAATGGCATCAATATAATGTAATAATAAATGCAAATTAGATTTTTCCAGACTATTAAAGAGCCAGGGAACATGAGGGAGCTGACAGTAGTGATTGTGGAAGAGAGAGCCAATAATAGGTGAAAAAAAAAGTGTTCTAGAGCTTCAAGCTTCTGAATTGGGAAGCCAAAAAGGTGTTGTATGCTTGTCACAAAATAGAATCATAAGGTAGTGGACAGAGCGATACCAAAAGACACATTTAGAAGGCATACAAGTTGAATTTAAAAAGGATATGGAAAATCAAACACAAACTTACACAAACTAGGAGGCTAGGAGATTGTACTCAATTCCCCCCATTCTTATAAGGATAGAAACTGCTGATAAAGCCATGCCATTGGTTTTATCCTATCATGTAAAGAACTTCATCTTTTCCATATTTATCATGCATTAAAATTACCTCTTGTCTAGTCCTCCATCTAATTGCAACTGGCCATTGGGAAGACTGACTACATTTCTGCATGTTGTTTGGGTGCAGTCCAAACAACCCCAGCTCATTTCTGAGTTTTTAATCATAAGACTGGGATGAAGTAAAGGTCAGTTTCATAGACACAACATCCCTTGGCAAACTCAGGCTTCAGCCTTACCTAAAGTCTATATTTCATATGAAGCCAGTGATTCTTACACTTAAGCAATTTCTTTTGAGTGCCAATCAGGGTGTGCAAGCCTACTCTATTTTATTAATAATTTAATGAGGGAAAGATTACTTTAGGTTGTGAATTAAGATTAAGGAGAAGCCAAAAACATAGGTTAGCTAAGGATAACGTCTGAAAGCCCATGGGCAGGATGCAAAAAATCTAACCAGATAAACAAAAACAGGGTTAAGAGTGTGTGTGGTAGGTAGAGTGCAAGTTTGATCTGTAAGTGTCAGATGTAATCTGTGCAAGCATTAGAAGTATATCAAGATATAATTTCAGTATAATGTTCACAGAGCAACATTGCAAATGAAGGCAGATGACTTCCCCAAAATAAAACCTGCTTGGGAAGATTTTCATCTCTAGGCTCCAAGTTCACCTTCACCTATAGGAAAAGCATGGCCTTCCACAGCTGGCAAAGGTAAATAATCAGATAGACAGTAAATTGCTGACCAGTTTAGTAGGCATAGGGTAAGTCAAGGAGATCTGGTTTGAGGTAGCTGAGAGAGGCAAGCAGAAATCACAGGCTTTGGGGTCTGGACAGTTTGAAGATTATAAATTAAATTGTCATAAAATTGATAAAGTGGATGGAGAAAATAATTGAAGGATAATATGTCTAAATGAAGTTAAAGTGCAGGCAAGACAGGGAAAAAAAGCTAAAAGAGGACAGGAAGAGAATGACATTTCGGAGTTGAAGATGAGGGTTAATCAGAAAGGAGCAGAAGGGATGTGGTTAACCAAATTGGTATCAGAATTTTAATACATGTAGCTATTGAATGAATGCCCCATCCCTATCCTGACACCTCTGAACCAACCCCATCCACAGAGAGATTGCTTTGAAAGACAAAACCAAGAGAGGATCCAAAGGCAGGTGACACTGCTCCCTACCACTTTTACCAGGGTTGTATCTATGTCAGTTTCCAAGTACACATCCTTTGGAAAGCTTCTGAAGCAAACCCATATACTCTTTAGCCCCAGAGTATAATAACTAGTGGCTGTATTAGTGAAAATGCAAAGTGTTTGACTACAACTTTGGAGAATATCAGCCTATCACCAACCAGCATCCCAGGTGTGGCTTGAATTCACATGACAAATATAATTATTTAGTATTTTCCTATTGCGCTCCTAAAATCAAAATGAGCAAAACAACAAACAAATGCCATATTCTCTTGCTTTAACTGCGAGTTAGCATGAAGGACTTTATGAGTATAAATTTCTCTTATATGAAGAATTTCTATTTGGATGTCCTGAAATGCTTCCAAATATATCGCCATCTGTGAGTACTCCACAAAATCTAATAGATGTTTAGCCTTCATCCCATGATTTCCAAGATATCTTCCTTAATTTTCACCAAATTTATGTTAAAACTCATTGCTATTATATCCCTTGCAGATTAAGCATTGTCATTTGCCAACTTTCCAGAAAAGGAATTGTTATTTGCAATTCTTTTGACATGTGAATGATAGAAAATATTTTTCCATACAAATTTTTACTCTTAAGAGAATGTTAGGAGCTCCAGAAATGGTATACATGAGGTAAACAAAAAGCATCTAGATCAAATTGCGCATGTTTGGATTCGGGCCATACTACCTGGAAATGGCTATCATACCTCTATCAGCATCTACAAAATAGACCACAGAATTCAATATATTGTGAAACATTTCAAATCATCAGACTATAATTTCTTTATTCAAAAACACTTAGGCAAGTTATTTATCTTTGCCTAAATTATTTTTCATTCATTTTTAATTTTTTCATCCATAAAATTGAAATGATAATGGTATTTAATTCAAACTACTTTGTCAGAATAATGAGTTAAATCACATGAAGTGCTTTGAACAGTGCTTCAGATGTAGTAGATATTCAGTAAAATTAACTAAAAATGCTGTCTCTGATAATAACTATCATGTATTGAACACTTAGTCAATACGTGACACTATGCTGCAAGTTTTTATATATTAGGCTGTTAATCTTTATTACAATCATTAGGTAAGCAACAACATCTCCATTTTGTATACGAGAAAAATGCAGGCGTAGGATAGTCAAGTGACTCATGAAAGCCCAACTCAGCTTATGAGAAAATGACCTGGGATTTGAATTCTATTCCTGGGTCCTCCAAAGCCCATTCTCTTAATCCTTATGCTTTCCTTAATCTGAGAACCCTTATTTATCTTTTGAAAGAAGACAAATCTAAAGCTGATTACAGTAGTTTTTACATCTGTGGCAGCTTATACCTCACAGTATGAATAACTTAAAAGGTACCTACTACTGGCAGGCAAACCTGTGCACACTGTCCTGAATGAGCTCTATTACTCACTCCTATTACTCCTAGGTGGGTAAATTGTTTTTTGTGTTGTTTGTCTTTTACTATATACATATGTGTATCTAACTATCTAAGGTTTAAAGAGACACAGAAAGAAGCCAAAAATGTCTTGTGCTACATTCCATAGGAGTATCTTTTCTTTTTTACTTTCTGACTTTTAAAATGAACCCCGGAGATGGTTTCATTGGCCTGTGGACAAGTGAACATGGGGAACTCTAATTCATACAAGCTCCAATCATGTCATAAGGCCCCATGAACTTTCCTAAAATTCCATCTGTGCCATACACAAACCAGTTCTGTATATATTTGGGACAAATAAGGAAAACCACCAAATAAGATTTTTCAAAGATGAACAAAGACTGTGCATTTGTTTGTGTATACATGTGTGTGTATTTGCCACAGAGGAGTGCATATCCATTTAGGTCATCTCTTTCTCTTTAGCTGATCTAGACTTTAAAGGATACACAGAGAGTAGGTTGCCATAAAATAATCACCACCGCCTATGAATATGTAAAATTCTTTTGGAAGCCTACCAGCAGATGAGCAGGGCTTTTTTCCAGAGCTTTTTGGTCCATGTAGGTATATAGGATATAATCAATGCTTTCGACCCATATTGTTGAAAACCTTCAAATTGCAAGTGAAAAATTATACACATGAGGAAGTTTAAGTGCTGGTTAAAAATTATATGGCTATGAAATTTAAGATTATTTTTCTAGCTCTGTGAAAAATGATGTTAATTAGTATTTAGATGGCAATTGCATTGAATTTGTAAATCACTTTGGGCAGTATGGACATTATAACAATATTAATTATTCCAATCCATGAGCATGGGACGTTTCTCTATTTGTTTCTTGCCATCTATAATTTCTTAATGCCTGAATAACTGAAGCAATCCTAAGGAATAAGAACAAAGCTGGAGGCATCACATTACCTGACTTCAAATTATATGTGCACTACAAAGCTATAGTAACCTAGCCAGCGTGGTCCTGGTATACAAGTAGAGCCCCCACAGGAAACCATACAGCTACAACCAACTGATATTTTACAAAGCAGACAAAAACATGGGAAAGGGATGCCCTCGTCAGTAATAAACAATGCGGGGAAAAGTGGATAGCCCCGTGCAGAATAATGACAGTGGATTCCTATCTCTCACCATACACAAAAATTAACTACAGATAGATGAAAGACTTAAATATAAGACCTGAGACCATAAAAATTATAGAAGAAGACAGGAAAACTCTTCTGGACATTGGCTTAGGCAAAAAAAGAAAAAAAAAATTATGACTAGGGCTCCAAAAGCAAATATAGCAAAACAAAAATAAATAAGTGATAACTATTTATCTATTTAACTATTTAGAAACTAAAGGTTTCTGCACCACAATGCAAATAACCAACAGAGTAAATGGACTATCTACAAAATGGGAGAAAACATTCACAAGCTATACAGCCATGAAGGACTAATATCCAGAATCTAAACAGAACAAATCAGGAGAAAAAAAAAACCTCCATCAAAATGAGAAAAGAAAACGAACAGAATTTTTCCAATAATAATATAGAAATAGACAACAAACACGAAAAAAAAGTTCATCATCACTAATCATCAGAGAAATGCAGATTAAAATCACAATCAGATACCACCTTATCCTTGTCAGAATGTCCGTTAAGTCAAAAAACAATAGATATGGGTGTGGGTAAGAGTGAAAAGGGAACTCTATGGAAAACAGTATGGAGATTTCCTCCAAGAACTAAAAGTAGACCTACCATTTGGCCCAGCAATCCCACTACTGGGTATCCAAAGGTAAAGAAGTCATTTTGTATAAAATACTCTGCACCAAATGTTTATCAACAATTCACAATCATAAGATGTGGAATTAACTTATGGTTGGTCATCAGCTGATGAGTGGATAAAGAATATATGGTATACATACACTGTGGAGTTCAGCCATAGAAAGGAATGAAATGATGCCTTTGCACCAACTTGGATGGAAATGGAGATCGCTATCCTAAGTGAATTATCTCAGGAAGGGAAAAACAAACACCACATATTTTCACTTATAAGTGGAAAGTAAATGATGGATATATGTGATCATAAAGTGACATAATAGAAGTTGGAAACTAAAAATGGAAGAGGGTGGGAGAGGGTTGAAAGATAAAAAATTACCCACTGGGTACAGTGCCCACTATTCTGTTGATTGGTACACTAAAAGCCTCCATTAAGCATTTTATAATTCATCCATGTGACAAAAAAAACACGTTTACCCTCTAAATCTATTGAAATAAAAATAATTGTTGATACAAAAACAATTATATGACTAGTAGATTATCAAGCTCAGAATTGCACAAAAATTCTATTATTCTAATCACTAGCTTTTTTTACTGAACTATTTTGCCATTTTAGTTCAATGAGAAAACACCGATGTCTTAAAAAAACACAGCAGGTGTGTTGATCAGTTTGATGGAAGTATTTCGTATTGCATGTGAAAACCCCACACTGTACCCCAGAAGTGCATTAATGTACATAGTTACCATTCAATAAAAAAAAATTAAAAAAAAAAAACACAGCAGGAAAATTTGCAGACTCATGTATTGATGACCATATGGAATGGGCTCTCTCAAAGCAAATCATGTGATTCTGAATGAAGCTGCTGTAAGCATTCAAAGAAAAAAGGGGGTTACCAAACAATGAAGATGATTTGTTGTTAATAAATCTTCCCAACCTAAATCTCAAAATGATGGCATATGAAATACAGATATAAGCATTTCTTTTTGTTCTAACAAGAATATCTTAAATTACATGATTTTAAATTCAAATTTCTTTACTATTATTATCTTATCAGTCTTTTTATAGAACTTATATTTTTAAGACATAAGTATGATGGGCACGGCACTTCATAGGAACTGCATTAGAATAGAGCATAGCAAAATTATTCAGAAGTTCTTTTTTTACTTCTCTCTTTTGAGGATGAATTATTCTGCACATTACCCCTGCCCACCTGGCTTCTAGTGAGACACTTAAATTGCAATTAAGTATAGAGAAAAATGCTACATATCTCTAAGTTTATAGCATGGAGATGACCTGCTGAACATCAAATATTATGGAAGTAAGTGGCTCAACAATATGTTTTTGTTTTATGTCACAATGTCATCTTATACTTCCACCCAAATAACTTGAAGATCTAAAATAGCTATTTGGAAAATAATATGACCACTGTTGGGGACAGAGTGTCCCCATTTGCTCAAAAATGAATGGTTTGCTAAGATGCAGGATTTTATACCAAAACCCAGGGAGTCTCAGGTTGCAGGCTCTACATTAAGCCCAAATTTGTATGAAGGTATCAGTTCACAGCCCCACTGTTGTTTGTCCCCTAGACAGCTAATTTGAAACACTTAAAGGCATGGTGCTCATGGAGAATGTAAATTATTTTCCATCTTTCTGGGTTACAGTTTTATAGAATCTATTGATGAGGAGTCTGGTCACAGATTCATAATGTATCTGCCCAGATCATGCTCTAGTTTTGAAAGAACAGGGAAGTAACTCTGAAACAGAATGGGCAGGTGCCCTGAAAACTATTGGACAAAGTTGTAAATCGTCTCCTAATAATTTTTGGTTAGGCTTTCACCAGCAGGAGCAATCATGGTTTCCTTCAGACAATTTATTCTCTCTTGAGCTACTGCCTCGTAGACCCCTATATAGCCATTTGAGTTTTCAGATTCTAGAATTCTCTATTACAGAAAGCAATAGAAAGAGGGAAGTACAGCTGAGGGAGTAAGTGTGGTAAATTGAGGTATAAGGATGTAGGACTCTCAGGGCCTGAGGTTTTAAATGCATTGCTAAAGCTGACCAGGCATATTTCCTTTCCAGCATTAATAATTTCTTGGCACTAAAGAAGTGTTTGCTGATAAAGCATTTTCATGGTATGATATTTTATTATCTCTGTCTTGGAAAATGGTAGCCACTGATAATCTAATAGAGAAGAGAAACTCACTTCATTAATTTATTATAGCCTGGAGTCCTAGGCAGGGTGTTTGATTACAGAAAATATTCTTTGATTTCTGCCAAATTAAAAACTCTGGCACAACAAAGTAGATGATGTAAAGCTTTTGGTTAAATGCCTTTTGGATTCTGTTTTCTAAAAGACCCACCAAGAACTTGCAGCTTAAGCTATTCCTACCATTTTTATATTTGCCTGGTTTCTTTAGATTTATTTTTGCTATAACAACAAGCTCACAGAGGCTGGATTGCATGTTTTCGTCTTTCCCAGCATGGAGGCATAGAAGCGGCAGCCAGGCCCTGACCCCGGCAGTGCTACAATCCCTATGTCTGTGACCAGGGGCCCAGCACCTCATCACAGGAGCTTTCGGTTTCTTTATCTGTGAGGCATAACCTTGGAATGAAGGTCTTCTCCACCCTGAATATTTTATGGCCCCGTTGGGATTAAAAGTTAGGGATAAATAAGTAAAGAAGAAAATATCTTTCAGAGGTTTCAAAAAACAAAAGAACTTAAGTTTTGTTAAATTTCAGTTAAAGAATGAGTTCTTTGATCCAGTTTCTGGTTTGCCATGCAGAGTATGTACAGCCTCGGGGCTATAACGGTGTGTGATGCAGAAATGCTCATTGCCATTCCTGGACTATTCCTGATGGAGATCAAACATCTGGAGGATTTCTGTAAAAGCTGGGATTCTCTCGTCAATGACCCCTTTGCTTTTGGACAGGATTGTACATTATCCTGCTTGCTTTACTTTGTGAGAGTGTCACCATCTGTCTCACGTTAGGAATTATTTGTTTGCCTAATTAATTGATAAAAATCTATGGGTTTTTTTAGTACATGCTTCATGTCAGTTAAAAAAAAATCAAAACGATGCGGCTACTTACTGTTGTACATGGTGCGTAACGATGGCATCAGAGAAACCAAACGTTAGAGCTGATGGGGCCTCAGAGATCAATTAGTCAACACTCTCATTTTGTAGATGAGGCAAAACACTCAGCTAATTGTTGGCAAAGCACAAAACCTGGGTCTCCTGATTCCTATAATGTCTTTCTCATTCATGGGAGTACATTTTTTTCTGATACTTTAAAATTCTTGTGATTTTAAAATAAGAGTGAAACTAAAAGAAACAAAGTTTAAAAGTTATGTAAAGTAGAAAAAGAAGGTTTCATGGAGACTCAGATGTTGTCTACACTCTTTCCACTCATAATGTGATGCCCCAGAACCATCTGCATTCATTTTTTTAGCTGGTGACTTGAATATTTGCTCTCATAATCCTAATATTGTATATCTATTAGCTTTTTTTAGTTGTTTGGGATTCATTGAGGGGACAAAGAATTAGGTTACATTGATTGCATTTGTTAGATGAGATTCCTCTTATAATTGTGTCCCCAAGAGGTGTGCCATACACTGTAACCCCCCATTCCACTTTCTTCACCCCTCTCCCTCCTCATTCTTCTTCTCCCTGCCCCACTATGTATTAGATCACCTATGCCGTCATATTGGAATTGAGTACACTGGACTCTTGCTTCCCCATTCTTGTGATGCTTTACTAAGAAGAATGTGTTCCACCTCCATGCAGGTTGATACAAAAGATGTAAAGTCTTTATCTTTTTTAATGGCTGAATAGTATTTCATGGTATACACATACCACAGCTTGTTAATCCATTACTGGGTTGGTGGTCGTTTGGATTGTTTTCACATTTTGGTGATTGTAAATTGAGATGTGATAAACAGTCTAGTGCCAATGTCCTTATGATAAAAGCATTTTTTTTTCTTCTGGGTAGATGCCTAGTAATGGGATTGTAGGATCTAATGGGAAGTGTATTTTTAGTTCTTTGAGGATTCTCCATACTTCCTTCCAAAATGGTTGTATCAGTTAGCAGTCCCACCAGCAGTGTACAAGTGTTCCCTTCTCTCCACATCCCCCATCCACACCAGCATGTGTAGCTTTCAGACTTTGTGATGTGGGTCATTTTCACTGGGTTAGGTGGTATCTCAGGGTAGTTTTGATTTGCATTTCTCTGATGATTAGGGTGATAAGCATTTTTTCATATTTGTTAGCCATTCATCTGTCTTCTTTAGAGAAGGTTCTATTCATCTCTCTTGCCCAGGATTGTTGGCCCTTTTCTTATTTGATTGTTAGTTTTAGATGTCATCCTTGACAGGCTATAACAGAATATGAGAATTGAATTCCTTTCCTGTACATTTCCATCCAAACACACTCTTTCTCTCCATTCCACTTCCATCTTGCCAGTGTAGTCATACTATTCGTTTTAGTTAGATTAATAATCATGTTTATATTTTATAATTATTTGAATATTATTCACAGCTTTCATGGAGCGATCACTAAATTTCCTGTCTCATTCCATGTTTTCCCCCTGGAGTTAGTAAGCTTTAGTTAGTATTTTTGTTTGGTTTCTTGGTTAATATTCTGCATCGTTATCAGGAATTCACACCTAAACCTCAAATCTACATCTCAACTCAATTAATTAAGATCATTAGATGATTTACTAATTTCATATTTTCCTAGACCTTTTATGTTCTAACACCATGTTTCCCCCAAAATAAGACACTGTTTTATATTTATTTTTTCTCAAGAAGACACACTAGGGCTTATTTTCAGGGAATGTGTTCCTCTCCGTGACAAAATGCATATCTGCATAGCCACACTCATCACTAGGTCTTATTATTGGGGTAGGGCTTATATTTAACAAACACATAGAAATCCTGCTAAAGCTTATTTTTTGGGTAGGTCTTATTTTGGGGGAAACACAGTATACACTGATATTTTTCTGTGCCTGCAAGCATCTCCCAGCTTCTTTAATTTTTGGTCAGTCATTATCTCCCACTTTTGAATTCTCTGGTTCCTAAATCCCCAGTCTTCCTGCTTCCTAGCTTACTTCTGTATTTGGAAAAGCATATTCTTTGGTAACATCCTTATAAGAGGTGCAAGGGACATAAAATATTTTGAGAATTGTACAGCTGAAAATACCTATATTCTGAGCCCAACCTTGCTTGATAATTTCGCTGGATATAAAAATCTAATCACAAATCATTTTCTCCTAGAAATTTTATGGCATTGACCCTGTCAACTTCCAGTGTTATTCTACATTTTATTGTGAAATACCATGGATCTTTGTCACTTTTCCTGGATGCTAAGTTGAACACTAGATGTTAAAGCTGTTATCCTCCAGTTTGGGGGAATTCTTTTGTTGTTATAGTTATTGAGACAGAGTCTCACTTTGTCACCCTGGGTAGAGTGCCATGGCATCACAGCTCACACAACCTCAAACTATTGGCCTTAAATGATTCTTTTGCCTCATTCTCCCAAGTAGCTGGGACTATAGGCACCCACCACAACACCTGGCTATTTTTTTGTTGCAGTTGTCATTGTTGTTTAGCTGGCCCGAGCTGAGTTTGAACCCACTATCCTCGGTGTGTGTGGCTGGCACTGTAACCACTGTGCTATGGGCACCGAGCCCAGTTTTGGGGAATCTTTATGTATTACTTTCTGAAAATGTCTGTAGATGCTGACCAGAACTTGACCATACAGCCTTGGCAAAAGAGTAAGAGCAGAGGAAGAAGTGTGGCAAGTATTTTCTCAAGCTTCCTTGTATGTCAATCTGCTTTCATGCTGAACTAGTCTCCTATGGATGCTACAACAAATTGGGCATTTAAAACAACACACGGATTCTTTTACAGTTCTGGAGGTAGGAAAACTGAAATCAGTTTCACTGAGCTAAAGTCAAGATGCTGGCCAGTTGCATAACAGAAATCTTACACACTTAAGAAAAACTTTTTCCATTTTCTTCTCCTCCCCAGCCCTGGCAAGCACAGTTCTATTCTGTGCCTCCACGAGCTGGACTATTTTAGATTTACATTTTGATCATATAAGTGGAATTGTGCAGTATTGTCCTTCTGTTATTGGCTTATTTCACCTCAGAGTATCCTCTAGATTAATCCATTATGTTGCAAATGGTCAAATTTTCTTCATTTTTAAGCCTATTGTTTTAGACAGAGAGAGCAAGCGAATGTGTGTTTGTGTGTGTGTGTGCATTTTCTTTATCCATTATCTGTGTATGGACATTTGGGTGGTTTCCATGTATTAACTAGTATGGATAATGCTGTTGTGAACATGAATGTACAGATGTTTCTTTGAGATTCTAATTCAGTTCTTTTGGATTTAAACTGAGGAATGTCAGATTTTTACTTTCTTGAGAACTGCCATATGGTCGTCATGGCTACACCATTCTACATCTTCACTTACAGGGTACAAGAGTTCCAGTTGCTCCATATCCTACTCATCACCTGTTAGCTTTTTTCTTTTTTAAATAATAGCCATTCTAACAGATGTGAGATGGTATCTATTATAGTTTTGATCTATACTCCTTTGATGATTAGTGATGCTGAGCACCTTTTCGTATGCCTATTGGCCATATGTGTGTCTTCTTTGATGAAAAGTCTATAGCAGCAGTTCTCAAACTGTGGGTTACAACCCACAGGAACTGTATTAAGGGGTTGCAGCATTAGGAAGGTTGAGAACCACTGATCTATAGAGAATTGCTTTACAATATAGCACCTGTTGTTAACAATATGGTATCATTTACTTTAATATCCTTTAAGGATATAGACCTCATGTTAAGTATTCTTATCAAAGCATACACACACACACACACACTTATAACACAAGGAAATTTTTAGAGGTGATGGATATATTTAATACTTTGACTTTAGTAATGGTATCCCATGTGTGAGTGCATATGTCCAAATTCATTAAGGTGTATATATTACATGTGTAAAAATTTCCTTATCATAAAATTATTATAAATTTACAAGACGACAGTAGGGCTTGTTTTTTTTCCCTGGAGACTCTAAAGGAAAATCCATTTCCTTTCCTTCCCCATCTAAGAGACTGCCTCCACTCTTGCAGTCCTTGACTCATGGTCCCTTTCTCCACCTCTAAAGCCAAAAGTAGCATTTTTACACCTCTCTCGGCTTCTGTCATTATATCACCTTCCCTCTTATAAAGACCTTTGTGATTATATAAGGAGACGAACACTGGTAATTCAGGACAATTTTCCCATTTCAGGATCCTTTATTTAATCACATTTACAGGATTTCTTTTACCATAAAAGGTAACATATTCAAAAGTTCTGGGGGTTAGGATGTAGAAATCATTGGGAAGTTGTTAATGTACCTATTATTGCACTACTGTCCACACAAATTATATTCCTAAGTCAGGATTTCAGTATTAACTGAAAGTGAAATAATCCCTGCCTCTATGGTGAGAGGAAATTCAGAGTAAAATGGCAAAAGGGCATGGGTATAGAACAGGATGAAGAACTGGGGCCATTAGTGTAATTGATCAGTGACACATATGGACCATGTCTATGTAACTTACAAACTATGATTTATTTACACATTTTATAATATCTTTTAATACAGACATAATTTTCACCATAAAGTTCTTACATTTGTTTTTTAAGGTTTATTTCTTAACACTCCATTTTTTATACTATTTAAATAATGTATTTTCATTTCTACTTTCTAATTCTTTATCACTGGAATGTGGAAATGCAACTGATTGTTATATCAATTTTATGTACAGCAGTAATTTCAAACATTCTTATTAATCTCAGTGATTTTTTTTTCTTTTTCTTGACTTCTTGTACTAAATCAATAGAACAATCTTGAATAGAAGCCTTGTTTTTCCATTGTTTTTCTATAAGTATAATGTTGGCTAGAGGGTTTTTGTTAGCATTGATATCTTTGTATCAGGAAAAGACCATTCACTCTATTCCTATTTTGCTAATCAAAAGTATCTTTTCAAGACTAATTTCATTTGAGATTTAGAAACAAAAATGCTTATTTTTTGACAAGTAAATTTATCTAATCTTGCCACAAAATGCATAGGCTTTTGGTATCTTAGTAAAATATCCATCTCGTGTTAAACTTTAGATAACTTTGTTTTTCTTTCACTTTTTTCCCAATGTCTCAAAAAATAGACAACTAACATTTGTAAATAAAACATCTGCTATTTTTTATCTCACTTAGTGGCCCTATGACATTGAGCAAGTCAGCGATGGTTGCCACGACTTATCTATGAAATGTAAACAACAAATCCTGTCCTTTACTTACTCAACAAGTATCTGTTGAGAGTTGACTATGTAGCTGGATGTGAGCAATGGGCTGGGGTTACCAGGGAACCAGGCACACCCCATTTCTGCCTTCACAGAGCTTACTGAAGAGTATGGAAGAGAGGTATTAAACAAACACTGAGTATGAAACTTTACTGGTGAGAGTGCCGTGAATGAAAGGAACAGACACTGCTTATCACATAAAATAATAACACTCTCTCAGTGCACAGTAACATTTTCTCAAAGCAAAGATCTCCTGCTCTCCTGCTGTGTAGACTTGAGATGAAAAGAGTCAAAATAAGTCAAAATTTCCTCTCCCATCTCCTCTGGCCTGATCTTTATCGAGTTCCAAAGAAGTCTTTATCCTCCCTGCAGTGGCATCAAAGGCGTGTTCGGATCTGCTCATCTGGGCAGCATCTCCCTGAACTCCGCGGAGACTGTGGCTGTGTGATCAGACACCACAGGAAGTGCATCTATCCTGTCCTTCTCTCCCTGAAGGCCAGGTTCAAAGGGAAGGCTGAAGTGAGATCAAGGAGGAAGCTCTGCGTGGAGCACAGCAGGTGTCTCCCAGCTTCTCAACTGCCTGCCTGGGAGACTCTGGTCCAAGTGTGGCGAGGAGGATATCCAGCTAAGGATCACAGCATGGGTGCTTTACCCATCACGGCCAGGGTGAAGCCAGCCAGACTCCTCTGCTGTAGACAGCCACAAGGCAAAGAGATGCACATTCATTTGCATGTTCATGAGTACACAGGGATGTTAAAAATAGAGTTCAGGTCTGGAGGAAGGACTGCTATGCAAAACACAGATAATGAGAGAATGTGCTTAAGTTGTTTGTACATGTATTTTTCCAGAGGAAATAGGTGGATAAAGGAGACAGTGCCACACATTTTGATCAGATTCTAGAGTTAGCGTCACTATGCGGAAGGGAGGGTCTGCTCTCCACATTTAAGCCCCTGCTCCCCACTGCCCGTAG
Organism: Galagoides demidoff; assembly: GCA_963574575.1. Taxonomy (NCBI): domain Eukaryota; kingdom Metazoa; phylum Chordata; class Mammalia; order Primates; family Galagidae; genus Galagoides; species Galagoides demidoff. Next base: position 69,871 of record CAUYQV010039717.1, on the reverse strand, counting down.
TAGACATTGTGCGATGTGCTAGGGGAAGCTTTCAGTTGGTCACACGTGGAAAAGTGCAGATAAGGAGACAAAGTAGATTCTACCTTAGAAATCATTGTCTGATGATGGATATTTTCAGAAACAGTTTTTGTGAGTACAGGTAAGAAAAATAAAGATACAGAATTGAATTCTTTATGGTTATTTTTATTCCGAAATATTAGAAAAGATTATTTTCTGTATTTACCAATTAATTGAGTGAATCTTGATTTTAAAAAATATGCATACAATAGTACAATACTTGACTGTTGAATTTTTCATGTCAATTATACAATCATATTGTTTTCAACTTATAATCGCTATCAAATTCAAAGAAGCTGTTAAAATATTTATCATGTTAGTTACTCTAATAATTACATCTGCCTACATCATCTCCGTAATGTGCATACTAATGCATTTTAAAGTATATTTTGACAATGTTTAAGTGTTTTACAAAAGCCCTTAAAAGTGTAGCTACATAAAAATTTCATTGATAAAGTATTAATTAGGCCCACACAATGAGTAACATTTTTGAACTATATTTGCAAATGTGGATGCATATTTAATTACAAAATTACATGTAGTAAATCAATATACCAAACTCTTTTAACCATATTTTAACAATTATCACCCATTTTTTTAAACTGAGACTTACGTGTAATTAATTTACTGATAGAAAATGTCTTAAACTTCTCGTGTCACTTTCATAGATACATTCTTCCATCTGTTTACGTGCATAGGTATTGTCCTTTCAGATTATATTTTTCAAATAATTTTAAAATACACTAATTATACTTAATAGATTCTTATGGAACTCAACATGTACTTATTTTCAGCATAAAAATACAAATTGATTCACACATACTTGTGAAGATCACTACTTTAAGATTTATAAGTATTGTATTAATTGTGTGGATTAACTGTTGCATTAATTTTAATAATGAAACTCAAAGGTTATTCAAGGTATCTATGGTTTCCTTCTGAAGTTTTTATAAAGTCTCCAGGACTGAACCTCTGAAGACAGCCTTCCAGTACACTTCAGAAATCTTCAATGATAAACCACTATGGGTTATCAAATACATTTTAGGTAAGGATCCAAGGTGGTCAACAGAATGTACTGCTCTCTCTGGGGAATATTTCACTGTTGTCTAGTTACACATATGAACAGCCCCCTCAGTCTCATAAAAAAATGATTTTTTTTACTTTCACAGGTAAAGTACTTTTTGTTTTCATTTTTTTTGGTTTGTTGCTTTTTTTAATAGAGAGGCTATTAATCACATTGGATGGGGCTTAGAAAATATTTTATGTAATACCTCTACTAATCTGTTAGTATTTATTTAATGATATAATTTTACATGTATTTTTGATACCATTTGAAGATGATGGCTATCATTTAAAGGTAATGCTGGCTTCTCTAACACCTTTGTGACATTAGAAGGAATTAGATCCTTTTTCTCTTTGTGACATTATTGGTAAGAAAAGAATAAAGTGCAAATGTTTGTTTAGTAAGGAATTTGGCTTTGCCCGAAGTGAATTTGCCTTTGCTCTCACTACTGGGAGATCACTGTGGCTCACCGGGTGGGAGTGTCTTTCTGAGCATGTAGCTGTTTCCACCAATAATGTTAGGGCAGGAGCTGGTGGCACCAGAAATTCCAACCACATGGATAAGACAGAGGCTTCTGGGGTACAGAAGTCTATCTGGGGGCTAGATTTGACCATGTGGACAGTCAGTCATGATGACACAGCAGAGCCCCAGTGAAAACTGTGGCCCTGAGGCCCAGTAAGGGTTTCAGGCTGATGACTGCACATCGCCACACACAATTCTGAGAGTCATGCTTCCTGCTAGACCACCCTGTCATCTTTTCCCTTGGATGATTTAACACTTCTCTTCTCTCTTAAAAACTGTACCTACAAGTGTAATAGCTTTAAGTAAGTTCTGTGAGCACTGGTAAAGAAGCACAGAGCTCCAGGCTGCTTTGGGGAGTCTCAGACGTATCAGTCCCCCAGTGCTGTTAACTCCGGGCAGTCATATATAACACGAAGGAATTAGGGAAGCCACCGTTACCTTTAAATGTAGCCAGAAAGATCTATTTTCTTATTTTCACACTGATGGAATAATTCTAAACCACAGCACTTATTTTCATAGTGAAAAACTAAGCTTCAAGATGGTGGACTAGAGACATCTCCTTAGCAGCCGCTCATGGTGAGACAGGAGAGAGAGGGCGCCGGCCGCCTCTGGCTGGGGTGTCTTGCCCAAAAATATCACTCTGGAAGAACAATGAAGCAGGAGACTCCAGGAGCCAACAAGGAGGTCAGCAACAGTAAAGACTGGCACAGAAGGCAAGTGTCTGGGTGCAGAGAGAGGCTGCCCGGCCCTCTGACAGGGCTAGGGACAGTGAAAGCTTGTCCTACAGATTTTTTTCTAGACTTGGGTGCTTAGCAGAGATGACTTGGGAGGGCTTAACTGAGTGAGTGCCTGGCAGCTGGGATTGAATCACAGGCCTGGGTGAAACTCCCATTGGCTTGGCTACTAGCAGGGCACCACCATTGGGAGGGTAACCCAGAAGGAACAGCCTGCAAGGTCCCAGCACCTGGCCAGCTCTGATGTTCCTGCTGAGTTCAGGCAGCCATCTGCGGGGTGAGTTGAATGGCTCCCACAACCCAGAAACCCGTTGGTGGCCAAGGGGCACTTTTGAAAGGTTGAGGTGTTGCCTCCTAAGGAGTGGGGCAAGAGTTTCAGCCTCCCCACCCTGCAAGGACTGAATGCTAGCCAAACAACCAAGAGATGATTGAGGGCAAATAAATCAGAAAGACAGGACCATTGTCTGCTCAGCTATTAGATAGTGTATTTCAGCCCCCATTTTATACAGCAAAATCAGTGTGCATGTTTTGGGTCTCCTAACACCACAGAGCCACCTGGTGTCCAGGAAATATATCATATACCTCTTCTCTTTTTTCCCATATTCATGGAGCACCAACTTGTGTCCAATAATACATTGCTATGTATATGTATGTATGTATTTTTTTCTTTATTCAATTACTCAATTTTTCCTTAGAATTTTTTAATTTTATTTTGTTGTATTTTTAGTTTTTCATTTTTACTTTTTTCAATTGCCAGAGCTCCATTTACTTTCTCTGCCTCTTTCATTCTTTCTTTCTTTTCTATTTTTCTCCTTTGTTTTCTCTCTATTGGTAGAGATTTTTCTTCTTTTCTCATCTTTGCCACACAGATTTCTCAAGCAACAACTAAAGTATCTCTTTTATTTTTTTTTTATTCCCTCTTTCTTTCTTTCTTTTTTTTGACAGAGTCTCACTATGTTGCCCTCAAGAGAGTGCTGTTGCATCACAACTCACAGCAACCTCCAACTCCTGGGCTTAAGTAATTCTTTTGCCTCAGCCTCCCAAGAGGTGACTATAGGTGCCCACTATAACACCTGGTTAGTTTTATTTTTTGTAGTTGTTATTGTTGTTTAGGAGGCCTGGACCAGGTTCAAACCTGCCAACCCCAGTGTATGTGGCTGATGCCCTAACCACTAAGATATGGATGCCAAGCCAGATATCTCTTTTTTTACATCTTAGAAAATTGTATCTTTTATTATTTATTTATTTATTTATTTATTTATTTTTTGCAGTTTTTGACTGGCGCTGGGTTTGAAACCACCACCTCTGGCATATGGGGCTGGCACCCTACTCCTTTGAGTCAGAGGCACTGCCCCTTGTTTCATTTCGTTTTGCAGTTTTTATTTTATTGTTTTTTAAAATTAAAAGGAACATGTAGGGGCAGGATGTGAACAAGAAGAAAACACACATGACAAAGAACCAACAGAAAAATTCTGGCAATGTGAAAACCAGAAAGATCACCAACCTCAAGAGATCATGAGATGGCTACCACAGAGGAGTCCACCTATAAAGAAATTATAGAAATGAGAGAAAGGGAACTCAAAATTTAGATGGCAAAAACAATGAAAGGAATGGGATGAAAAAGGGAAAATCAATAAAAGGAAAACCAATAACTGACCCAAATAATGAATGAAATACATAAAGAAATGAGAAAGGATATATCAGAGTTAAGAAATTAAAGAAGTCCATCAGGGAACTTAAATATGCAGTAGAAAGTATCAATGACAGATTAGACCATTGATAAGAAAGAATCTCAGGGTAGAGGACAAGGCTTTTGAGCTAACTCAGGAATTAAAAAAACAGAAGAGAGAAACAGTAGAGCAATTGCTTAGAGTATGGGACTTCATGAAGTGTTTAACATACAAATTATAGATATCCCCAAAGGGCAAGAAGGATGCACAATGAATGGAAGCACTAGAGGATATCATAAATGAAAATTTCCCAAGCATCATTGAAGATTCTGATACACTCCTTTAGAGGGATATCAAACCCTGGGTTGGTTCAACACAAACAAATCATCTCCAAGACACATTGTAAAGAACCTGTCCAAAGTCAAGGTGAAAGAGAAAATTCTGCCAGCAGCCAGATGTAAGCACCAATTTACCTACAGGGTCAGATCCATCAGGTAACAGTAGAATTTTCACCTGAAACTTTTCAAGCCAAAAGAGAGTAGTCATCTATCTTTAACTTTCTTAAACAAAACAATTTTCAGCCCATAATTCTGTACCCTGATAAACTAAGCTTCAAAATTGATGGAGAAATAAAATCTTTTCCTGACATGCAAACATTGAGGAAATTCACCACAACAAGACTAGCTCTACAGAAAATACTTAGACCTGTTCTTCACACTGACCATCACAATGAACCACCAGCACAGTGAACAACCAGAAACTAAAGGACAAAAACGTAGCTTCCACAATGGCACAAAAGATAAAACTAAACAGTGGACATTTACCAAATAAGATAAATGGAAATTGACCATACTTATCAATTCTCTTAATAAATTTAAATGGCTTTAATTCCCCACTGAAGAGGCACAGGCTGGCCGATTTGATAAAAAAGTACAAGCTATCAATATACTGTTTCCAGGAAATACCTAATCTTGAAGGACAAATAAAGACTCAGGTTGAAGAGTTGGAAAACAATAATTCAGAGAAAGGGAAATCAGAAGAAAGGAGGGATTTCTATCTTATTTTCAGATACAAGTAAATTTAAAGCAACTAAATAAGAAAGACAAAGATGGTCACTTCATACTGGTCAAGGAAACAATACAATAAGAAGACATTTCAATTCTAAATATTTATATACTTAAATGCTAGTTTATGTTAGCAGATTTATGAAATAGACCTTAATTGATCAGAATAATATGATACTCAATAACACCATAATAGCTGGGAATGTTAACATCCCTCTAACAGAACTGGACACATACACTAAACAGAAATTAAACAAAGAAACAGGGACTTTAAATTCAACTCTAGAACTATTGGGCTTAATAGACATATATAGAACACACCATCCCAAAACTAATGAATTTACATTCTTCTTATGAGTCCATGGAAAATTCTACAGAATAGATCATAGCCTAGGACACAAAAAAATCCTAAACAAAAATAAAAGAACTGAAATTATACCTTGTATCTTTTCAGAGTACAAGGCAATAAAGCTGGAACTCAACTCCAACAAAAATTTTTATCCCCACACAAAGGCATGGAAACTGAACAAACTTTTACTGGATGACAGTTGGGTCAAGAAGGAATAAAAAAGGAAATTATAAAATTCATTGAACATAACAATAATGAATCTATAGACTGCCAAAATCTGTGAGATACTGTTAAAGCAGTTCTTAAAGAGAAATTTACTGCATTAGATGCCTACATTGAAAAAGTAGAGAGCAGATCAACAACCTAATGAATGATTTCAAGAAAATGGAAAAGAAAGAACAATCCAATTCCAAACATAGCAGAAGGAAAGAAATAATCAAAATTAAATCAGAAATAAATGAAATTGAAAATAAAAGAATTATTCAGAAAATTAATGAACAAAAAGTTTGTTCCTTGGAAAGATCAATAAAATTTGACAAACCATGGCAGAGATTAACTAGAAACAGAAAAGTAATATTGCTAATAACCTCAATCAGAAATGAAAAAGAGAAGTTAATAACAAATACTATAGAAGTATAAAAAATCATCTCTGATTATTATGAAAAACTCTATGCCTAGAAATTTGACAATGTGGAGGAAATGAACCAACACCTATAATCACATCATCTTCCTAAACTTACCCAGGAAGAAACAGATCTCTTGAACAGATGAATATCAAGCACTGAGATCACAGAAACAATAAAAAAGCTTCCAAGAACAACAAAAAGCCTGGGATCAGACAACTTCACACCAGAATTCTATCAAACCTTCAAAGAAGATCTTTATATCCATACTGTAGAACCTATTCCAAAACATTGAGAAGGAAGGATCCTTCCCCAACACATTCTATAAAGCAAACATCACCCTGATAACAAAACCAGAAAATGACCCAACTAAAAATTAGAACTACAGATCAATTTCTCTAGTGAATATTAATACAAAATTCTCAATAAAAATCTTAATTAATAGATTACAACTACATAATAAAAAATTATACATCACAATCAAGTATGCTTCATCCAAAAGATGCAAAGTTGGTTTGACATGCACTAATTCATAAATGTAATTCACCATACCAATAGAAGCAAAACAAAGACCATCTGACCTTCTCAATAGATGCAGAAAAAACATTTGACAAAATTCAACATCCTTTTCTAACAAGAACACTTAAGAAAATAGGCATGGGGGCACATTTCTTAAACTGATTGAAGTCAGCTATGACACATGCAGCCAATCCCATACTTATGGAATAAAACTGAAAGCTTTTCCACTTAGAACTGAAACCAAAGATGTTCTCTTTTGCCATTACTATTTAACATATTTCTAGAAGTTCTAGGCAATGCAATCAGACAAGAGAAGGATATCATAGACATTCATTTGGGGACAGAGGAGGCCAAACTCCCACTGTTTGCCACTGATATAATCTTATATTTAGAAAAACTAAGAGACTCAACCACAAATCTCCTGGAAGTCATCAAGAAATACAGTAATGTCTCAGGGTAGAAAATCAATGTCCACAAATCAGTAGCTTTTTTATTTGCCAATAACAGCCAAGTTGAGAAGTGAATCAAGGACACAATTCTGTTCATAGTAGTTTCAAAGAAAATGAAAATACTTAGGAATATATCTGACAAAAGATGTGAAGGATTTCTATAAAGAAATTGGGAAACCCTAAGAAAAGAAATAGCAGAAGACATTAACAAATGGAAGAACATACTGTGTTCTTGGCTGGAAAGAATAAACATTGTTAAAATGTCTGTACTACCCAAAGCAATACACAGATTCATTACAATCTGCTTTAAAATATCAAGATCATACTTTAAAGAACTGGAAAAAATAGTTCTTCATTTCACATAGAACCATAAAAAACCCCATATAGCCCAGGTAATTCTCAGTAATAAAGACAAAGTTGGAGTCATCACTCTACCAGACCTTAGGCTATATTACAAGTCTTCAGTAGTCAAGACAGTATAGTATTGGCACAAAAATAGAGACACAGACATATGGAACAGAACAGAAAACCAAGAGATGAAACCAGTCCCCACTGGTCATCTGATCTTTGATAAACCAGACAAAAGCATACAGTGGGAAAAGAATCCCTATTCAACAGATGGAGTTGGGTCAACTGGATAACCACATGTAAAAGGGTCACTGAAGATGAGGGTCACTGAAACTTGACCCTCATCTTTCACTACTTATAAAATTGACTCAAGATGGGCTCAGCTCCCATAGCACAGTGGTTATGGTGCTAGGCACATGCACCACAGGTAGCAGGTTCAAACCCAGTCCAGGCCAGCTAAACAACAATGACAAATGCAAAAAAAAAAAAAAACCCAAAACAGATGGGAGTTGTGGTGGGCACCTATAGTCCCAGCTACTTGGGAGGCTGAGGCTCTTAAGCCCAAGCGTTTGAGGTTGCTGTGAGCTGTAATGCCACAGCACTCTACCAAGGGTGATATATTGATACTCTGTCTCAAAATAAATAAATAAATAAATAAAATTGACTCAAGATGGATAAAAGATATAAATCTAAGACATGAAATGGTAAAAAGCCTATGAAAGCTCAGTTAACAGTTGCCAAGATGCAGAAACAACCTCAATGCCCATGAACCCAGTAATGGATTAATAAACTTTGGTATATGTATACCATGGAATACTATTCAGCCATAAAGAGATGGGGACATTACATCTTTTGTGTTAACCTAGATCAAGTTGAAACACATTCTTCTTAGTAAAGTATCACAAGAATGGAAAAGCAAGCATCCAATGTAGCATGGAGCCAGTAGACAATCTAATACACGCCCACATAAGAAAACAACTCAATTCAATTTATGTTGGGGAAAGGGAGAGCATGGAGGGAGAGAAGGGAAGGAGAGAGGGAGATTGCTGTTCTTATATTGGGTTAATGGGCACAATATAAGGATATAAGGCACCACTTTGGAGTTCAGGATAAAACCACAATAGGGACTCTCCTTAACAAAGCAAATACTGTACCCTAATTGTTTGTACCCTCATATTAATCTGAAATAAAACAATGAAAAAAAGAAAAAGAAAAACGAAGCTTCAAGAGATAATGATATCAAATTAAATATTTAATTTTTTTTTAAGTATCAAGCCAAAGAGTCTACCATTTACATATGAATTTAAAGGTTTTAGCCTAAAATTACAAATCAGAAGTGGTTGCAATACTGATAATTTCAAAGTAATTTATACATATCTGTGAGATTTTTTAAATGCAGGGTAGATTTAGGGTTTGTTGTTGTTGTTTTTAATGTTATAGTTAAAATTATCCCAAATATGTTACTGTTATCCTTAGTTTTATAAAATTAATTTTAAATGTGTTTTAGATTGAATTAAATAAATATTAGATTATGATAAAAAAATTAAGAATATGGCTAAAAGGCTTTTACATAGTTGTTTTCATAATAATATAGACTTGGAAAATATGAGTGAAAACCATTATTTCAAAAGTCCCCTGATGTGCTTTTTTTCACTTCTTTAGTAAAAATTCACACATAGGTAGATGTCTTTCCCCTTTCCCCATTGGATATAAGCTTAGCACTTGACAGGTCCAGAGTTGGTAATTTCATTATTTTTTAATTCAAAAGTACTATATTTATCATGTTGGAATATTGAATTCTCAGTAACTTTCTTTTCCATATGCATTATTCATAAACATACTAGTGATCTACTGACATAGTTGATATTACAAAAGTGTCTAAGTCATCATGAAAATTAAGTAGCCCTACAGAAGCCCCACATGATTTCTGCTCAGACAAGGAACATCAAATGAGTATAAATACCCAGCACCACTGCTAGTACCTGTTTCCAGCATCTCCCAAGAAACCACCATCACCGTGCACTATTAAACAACCCTTTTTTTTTTGTATAGAGTTTCACTTTATCATCCACGGTAGAGTGCCATGGTGTCACACAGCTCACAGCAACCTCCAACTCCTGGGCTTAGGCAATTCTCTTGCCTCAGCCTCCCAAGTAGCAGAGACCATAGGTGCCTACCACAACTCCAGGCTATTTTTGTTTCAGTTTGGTCAGGGCCGGGTTTGAACCTGTCACCCTCAGTGTATGGGGCCAGCGCCCTACCCACTGAGCCACAGGTGCCACCCTAGAAAATCATTTTTATATCTATCAAAAACTCAGTAGAAAAATTGGCAAAGGGTATAAGTAGACATTTCACCAAAGAATTTGTGTGAACTGATGAAAGCTATGTGAATTATGTGTTCAAATCCACCAGTAATCAGGAAAATGGAAATTAAAGGAACAAATACTTACATAACTCTGGAAAAATCTACACCAAAATGAGGAGAATGAGCTCTGGATAGTAGTTTCATTCATTTTTCTTTGTTTCTTTTTCTTATCTAGATTTTCTACCCTAAGCATGTCACTGTTGTACTAACAGGTGGAAGTTATTTTTAAAGTGTTATCAAACCCAGTAGATATGATCATTACTCCTAACTAAATTTTATTCTTCATCACTTGAGGAGCAAGTCAAGAATCAAATATTTTGTGAAGTCTTCTCAAACAGTTCTATCCCACATTCTTCTTAACCCTCTTGGATATTTTTGGCAGTTATAATCTACTCAAATGTACTCTTATTCTTTAATTCAGTGGTTCTCAACCTTCCTCGTGCCACGACCCTTTAATACAGTTCTTCATGTTGTGGTGACCCCCCAACCGTTGCTACTTCATAACTATAATTTTGCTATTGTTATGAATAGTAATGTAAATATCTGATATGCAGGAAGTATTTTCATTGCTACAAAGGCGTCACAACCCACAGGTTGACCCAAACTGCTGCTTTAATTGATCCATTTCTATAAATTTTATTTATTCAACAAATAATTACCAAGCATTTAAGGTGGTGATTTTTAACTGGTGTGCTGTGGCACACTGATGTCCTGTGAAAATTTTTAGCCATCATTAATTAAATTATTTTCTAATGAAGCTCAAAGCACAGTAAGCATATTCTTTTTACTTTTTTCTTTTTTGAGCAACATAATTTAAGTGCGCCACAGATGCCATGAGATAGAAGAGGTTGGAAAACACTGATTTAGGGCCTGCACACCCCCCACTGTATGCGCAGGGCCGTTTGTTACACACCTCCACTGCATCTCAGTTTTACTTACTCTAACTCTGGCATAAGATCAGTGTTTGCTAAACCCACAGGGGTTTGTTAAACATCCCAAACATTTGTGAGCACCTACCATGCATTAATTATCCTAACCACTACCATGCAGCTTTGAAGAGATTTTTAATTCTATCAAAGTAGGAAGAGCGCTATTCTGAGAGACAGGTGCTTATCCCAACTCTGTCATTAACTAGTTTTATAACTTCAGGTAAATCACTCAACCTCTCTTGAGCCTCATTTTTTTCCCATCTGTAACAGGGAGGGAATGGAAGTTGGACTAAATGTTCTCAAGATTCCCTTTGGCTCTAAAAATTAAATAATTTACCTGGCATGAATAAACCTTCACAACAGAACAATCTGGACAACTTTATGAGGCTGGAAAGAATATGTTGCATCAGGGAATATCTGTCTTCCCTTTACTGATTAGACTGTTTGCTCTCTGAGGGCTGATTCACTCCTATTCCTCGCAGACCCTCACACATACACAGGCTCAGGAGACGATGGCATCAACACCTCCTGATTTTTAAGAATAAAAACAAATGCTCAGTAAACCCTGATACTTAAATATCTGGCAACTAAGATAGAGCCTAGATTTGACTTGTGTCAAATAACTAAAGTTAAGAAAACATGTGTTTGGTATGATTTATTTTTTTGACTATGAAGAGAAGGAATATTGTATCTTTTAGAGTAAAAGGAAAGCAAGAGAAAGAAAGGATTGTATACTCTAAAAAATCATGTAGCAGGAGAAGAGCTAAGAGTTTATACACTGAGGAGAAGAACCAAAGGAGAGTCAGCGATGGAAGGTGCAGAAGAGAGGATGAATGCAGAAGCCAAGTGGCCCTCCACGTGAGGGGGATGAAATCTGGACCACAGGAAGAGAGCTTCGTCCTGCCAGACTGTGCTTTCTCCTATAATTATAGACAAGAAGGAAGAACCAGAGGGTGAAGACCCAGAGACAAGTAGAGGGGGATGAAATGATGCCAAGGCCTGGAGCATCTCAGCAAAGCAGTCAGGTCATCCTGAGGAGGAGAGAACTCTGGTCAGCAAAGGGGGACAGTCTTTGGGACAATGTTGATAAGAAGTTGCCCAGCAGTTGTGAGGATGCCTCTATTATAAACTTGCATGAGTCTGCAGTGGACATAGTCATATGGCCTTGTGATGTGTGTAAAACCAGATGATCTGGAAACGGTGGTGCATCCAAGATGCAGTGAAGCTCATCATTGAAATGATCTGTGGGCAGCCAGAGTTCTGTGCTGTCAAGAGATACCAGAGGTTGCTTCTGAGCAAAGTATCACAAGAATGGAGGAAAAAGTATACAATGTATTATTATTATTATTTTAGAGAAAGAGTTTGTGGCCCTCGGTAGAGTGCTGTGGCATCACACACAGCTCACAGCAATAGGTGATTCTTTTGCCTCAGCCTCCAGAGTAGCTGAGACTACAGGCAACCGCCATAACACCTGGCTATTTTTTTGTTGCAGTTGGGCAGGGGCTGGGTTCAAACCCGTCACCCTTGGTATATGGGTCCAGCGCCCTACTCACTGAGCCACAGGCACTGCCCAGCTCCTAGATTTTTAGACAATTCAGAAGAAGTAGAAAAGTCTAGGGATTGAGAGTATACAATTGATACAACTAAGTCAGTTTCTCTTCCCCTTCTGCTATTGTGACCTCCTCTGTTTCCATCCAAGTTGGCTTCGTGTCAGGCAGTCTCCATGTGGTAGCAACATAAATTCTGTACCCTGGCTCCTTAATAACTGCCATCTTAGAAGGAAAAAGATCTTTCCTTTCTTTATAAAATTACCTGGAAAATAAATGTATAAATTAATGTAACAGATTTATTCTCATTTCTATACTTTTCTTTTGCATGAAATTCAAACAATTCATATATACATTAATTAATCTTGATTATTAATATTAATTTGGAGCCAAATCCAGATGATTTCAACATCTTTTGAAAGTGCTGTAGATTGAGAGAGTAGGAGCAGACCAGGCAGTAGTTCACACCTGTAATCCTAGCACTCTGGGAGGCTGACGTGGGTGGATTGCCTGAGCTTAGGAGTTCAAGATCAGCCTTAGCCAGAGTGAGACCCTGTCTCTAAGAAAAAAAAACCACTTTCTGTGGCAAGTGCCTGTAGTCCCAGATACTTGAGAGGCTGGAGAAAGAGGATCATTTGAGCCCAAGAGTTTGAGATTGCTGTGAACTGTGATGCCATGCCACTCTATGGAGGGTGACAAAGTGAGACTATGTCTTAAGTGGGTCAGTCAGTAGAGCTTGAGTAAGGTCTGATAACTTCACCAACAGAGGCAGGTAGAAATCTCACATTCCCTCTTTCAAATTCTAGGGAACAAGAAAAAGCAAATTCTGACTCCATGCTCCTGAATTCTGTGCTCTTAAGACCCTGAGCCTAATATTGTTATTTAATATTAATCTTTAGCTTCATTTAATTGTTAATCCTTTTCTTCTGTTCTTTGTATCATTTCCTAGCTGCCATTAACTGTAGACATTAATGCCATCTGTTTTTATACTTTAACCTCTTGAGAAGAGGGGCAATGATTTTGCCAAAATACTTTTAAACTTCCAAATGGAAACCCTCAATAATGATCATTTAATGGCAATGATCATGATGAAGGTGATAGGGGATGAAATGAAACAACATATTAATGAGTAAAATGGTATATAATCAGCTGACAATGGCAATTAACATTCACATTCCTAGAACATTATGCTTAGATATGAGGCATCTGTTTCCTGGGGCTTAAAGTCCTCAAATCACTTCAAGGAAAGTTAAAACATTTAGTGAGCTATTATGCCAAAGCAATATTTTCATAATGTAATAGAGACAGTAAAATAATTTAACAGCAAACATAGTTTAACTATTTTTCATTGTAAGAAGAAACAGTTTTATGTTAGTTCTCAGGCTAACAAAGTACACGAATCTTCCACTAGAAAAATATTTTATAAAAAGCTGACCAACAAATCACACATTAGTAGGCTGAAGACATATTAACTAAAAAGAAAGCCCAGTATGCATAATGACAGTTTATCAGAAAAAAAAATCATTGTGGGAAACCTTTGTCATAAAAGATATTAGAGGGTGAAAAATAAATATGCATACCCATCTATAAATATAAATACATAAATATAGCTACAGAGGTGGAGACAGAATGCATGTACATCTCCAGCCATACTGATAAACCTCATTTTTTATTTACATGTGATCAGGTTCACATGAGGAAGTTGGGCCAGGTGTGATTTGAACATCTAGGTCAAAGTCAAGGCAATAGAGAAGCAGAGGCTAATTCCTGGTCACAAATAGCAGAGAAAGAATAAATTAATTCTAGAGAAGTAAATGTGATAGTAATTGCCATTTTACTAGGGATAGTTCCAGATGGAACTGAAGAATCAGTTAGTGACTGGGATGGTCCTCGCTTGCCTTAAGTATCCCAAATCTGTTAGGCTAACTCTTAGCCTCTGTGTAATAGGGGGTATTCTCATTGTAATAGAGGGACTCAGTATTTTTGGCAAAAGTCTTTCCTATGTACAAAATGGACATCCCTTTGGGAGCCTCCCTGAAAAGTCCTGTTCTGAGAAGGGACTAGTTTCCCTTGATCATATTCACTAGATTATTCTTTCCCCAGGTTTCAGCTGCCTTTCTATTACCACCACCTTAGGACTAGAGCACAGGACTTAATAACTGACCCCTTAAAGTTATGTATCACCTCTTGGATAAAGTATCCATAACAGACTTTAAAAATACAAATTCCATTTTCCCTATCTGCAGTTGACCACCTACCAAAGGAAGTTGTTTTCTTTTTCTGCTTGGCCTTCAATTTTTCCACTGTTTCCTTTTGCAGTAATTTCAACTAGAGGTTTACATTTAAACTAAATATTAATAAGTGAGCACGCTTGAAGGCAGGAAAAAGGCCAGGGAACTTATGGGCAGAATCCTCACAATAACTCTTAGAATGAAATAGGATTTGAGTATCTTTTCTTGTGTAGTGAAAACAAAAATACAAATTAACTTTAACTTTTAATGTTGTCTCTTTACATTAACTTCCTCTTCTGGGACTGGTCTGGGCTTTAGGTAAACAATTTCTCATAATTGGGTGGTGTCTGTAGTTCAGTGGGTAGGGAGCCGGCGACATGCACTGAGGCTGGTGGGTTCAAACCTGGCCTGGGACAGCTAAACAACAATGAAAACTGCAACACAAAAATAACCAGGTGTTGTGGCAGGTGCCTGTAGTCCCAGCTACTAGGGAGGCTGAGGAAAGAGAATCTCTTAGGCCCAAGAGTTTGCTGTAAGCTGTGGCACCATGGCAGGCTACCAAGGGTGACATAGTGAGACTCTGTCTCAAAACAAGTAAACAAACAAAATGACGTAATTATTGTAATGTAATGTGTTGATCTAGTAACCACCATAGGGTGAAAACAACAACATTTTTTTACCAGCATCATTTTAATCTGTTCTCACCACTGTGTGGTGGCAGCACTGGGTGTGAGGTAGCACAGGATTTTTAGAGCATCAACAGCAACAATAGAGAGTCTGTGAAGCCTGCAAGACATTTGCCTTAAGAACATTAAGACCATGGTTTATGAATGTTCCATTAAGTGATACCAACTTTGAAATAGAAAAAAGAAGAGTTTCAGAAACAAAAATGTTCATTTTGTGGATTACCTTACACTTGAACTTAAGAGGAGAAAAAAAAAAGTTCTATGTTTAAATGGAAAGATTCTAGGCACTTTTAGAGAAACTAGATAGCATTTAAAAAAAATTAGGGCAGTATGAATAAGTGGCTACTTTGAGAGATAGAAAAAAAATTACTGTCAAGGAAAACAAGAGGACTCTATTTCTGTCATTATGGCTGTTAATCAAACAACTTTGGTAGAAAGTAGAAGGGGAGGTAGCTTCAATCTCCATAAGGAAATTATATACAACAGCATGTTTTTTTGTTTGTTTGTTTTTTGTAGTTTTTGGCCGGGGCCAGGCATGAGCCTGCCATCCCTGGTATATGCGGCCAGCGCCCTTGAGCCACAGGCACCACCCTACAACCTCAGGATTTTAACAGACACATGAGTTCATGTTGTGAGTGGGTGTAGGAATGACTTCACAATTAAAACCAAATTCCTGACGAGGAGATCTCAGGACATGGGGATATGTTTGTTCTCGTATCTGCTTAGTGAATTCTTCAGAATAAGCTTTGGCTACAGGTAGAGATCACATTCACAGACATGCTTCCAGTATGAAGATAAGTACATGAAGCCTGGCAGATACTTTGGAAAACCTAAAACTTCAGAATGTGTGGAAAAGATAGAAAATAAGAAGAAAGATCTTCTGGTAGACCGTGTTCGGGTGAAAAATCTGAACACCACAGGGTCTCCTCAATGGACCTCCAGAAATGAAAGTGGAAAATTAGAGAGGGACCCAAGGGCTGAGCTCTTCTGACCTCATGATAATTAAAGCTTTCCACTCCCTGGGTTAGAGGCTGGTTCCATGAAGAGATGGAGCAGAAATAGCCAAGTGCTCATCTGCTGATGCTGCTTGTATTCTACGCGAAGGGTTAGAACATCTCTGATTATGGAAGAAGTGTGGCAGAGGATCAGGCTGAGTTGTCTGTCTCCTGGAATATCTCTACATTCTAATACAACTATACAAAATCTGTAACCTCTCCAGAGGCATCTGCCGGCATCTTTTCACCTCTTCCCCTTGGTTTCTGTGGGGATGATATATGGAATTCTTGTTGGTTACATTCCCATGACTATGAGGAGCTATTGACCTTGAGGAAGGGACAAGGTTTCTTTTTACCTTGGGCTTCAGAATGAGTCAGAAAGTCACACCATGGAAGGGCCATCAGAGAAAAATTATGCCCAACCCTTCAAAGAAATTAAAAAGAGGTGTTCATGCATGAGTCCAAAGATACCCATATGCTACTGTTAATAATCTTTTTCTCGTGTACCACGTGCGACATAAGTAATTTCCAATGAATTAAATTTTTCCCCTAAGAAAGTATAATTTATATATATATATGCACATGTGTGTCTTTATCTATATATTTACTAGAATTTATATATTGCATATAACTTATATATATATATTTCCTAGAATTTTAGTGGTACTCATGAAGGGATATGAAAGTTAGCATAAAGACTAGAGGTACAGACCATGCATGCTGTTTTTGTCTGGAAGTACCAAATGTCAGAAGTAAGGAAGGGAGAAGAGTTTAGGGCATGGAATGTTAGCAGTGCACAATTTCATGGTTTCCATGACACTGAAAATTATTGCCTAAATTAAACTCATACATGGCTTGGGTGAAGTTTTTTTTTTTGTTGTTGTTGTTTATTTCTTTGTTTTATAAGTGTATTTGTTGAATGTAAGAATTTACTACACATCTTGTGGAGCATAGTTTACATCATGGGTAAGAACCAAAGGGTAGGAAAAAGAAAGAACAAAGGAAAGTTGGAAATACACAGAATTCCTCGTGAAGGGCTGAATTTAACAAGCCATGAAATTGAGACTCTGAGGCAAATTAGTAGCCATGCTCTGAAGAGAGACTTCAAATAAAATCTGATTCACATAGAATTCACCTTTGTGTCTTAAATGTTCTCTTGAACATTTAAAATGTGATTGTAACCTACCCAGTGTTCATGATGCTGGGGAATATCTAGTTCTCCAAGATCATTAATACGATTCTCAGTCTTAACCTCAATAGAATCAACTCAGAAGTTTTTAAATCTTGACACCTGAGTCTTTCCCCCCAAACAATTAATCTTTTGGGGTGGTTCTTGAGAAACTGGATTTTTTTTCAATTTTATATTTAATTATCAAGCTCTGACAAGGTTGAGAACCTCTGACCGAGAAGCACTGCTATTTACAATTTGGCAGCCTTAACTTTCACCCTGAGATAAATTGAGTAGCATATGAATAGCTTTTGGAATATGTTTCCTTGAATACTATCATTCATTCATTCATTTATCCGTTTATTTACATGTTGCACTAGTAGTGGCTGTATCCCTTTTAGGTAGCAGCATTGTGTTGATATTGAAAATGCAGAGATGAATGGTGTAAACCAGTCGTACTGGAGCTGATAGACTTATGGAGGAAAAGTATGGATCTAATACTCACTGAAGTAAAGGTATAACGATAAATTATCACCTGTCTTATGGAAAAACAGAAAAGATTTTGATGAGAATGCAAGAAGGCCTGCTGATTTAGATTGTGGAGGAAATGGGGACAATCCCTAAGGAATTATTGAGGCAAAAACCTAATGGAGAATGTGTGACTTATTTAAAAAGAACTGGTAAGTAAAGGGACCTCAGGTAGATGAACTATCCTGTACAGAGCCCCAGGATAAGACAGAACAGCCATTTATTTGAGGAAGTGACTTTCACAAGAAAGCACAGAAAAAGATGAAGGATAAGTATACGATATGCTAAAAAAAAGTAGAAAATTCAGCTAACACAGGACTTGGAGACCTTGTTAAAGATTTAGATTTTTTTTTTAATATTTAGATGTGGTTTCCTTTTTTGTTGTTTTTGTTTATTTTTGTTTTTAATTATACATTCAGTAGGATACCACTAAAATGGTTCTAGGTAGAGGAAGTCAGAATCTAATTTGCAAATTTAAAGATTATTCTGACATTCTGGTTAGCTATTTAGAGAATGACTTCAAGAAAGGAGAGATGAGAAATCAGATTAGATCATAGACCTTAGTTCAAATGTCAGATGACCCTGTATCGCCAAAAGAGAGAGTTGCAGGAAAATGGGCAAAACTGAGCTATTGTTTGAAAACAAAATCAACATGTTTTGTTTGCCATTCAACTAGATGTTTTCTTTCACTGAGAGGAAATGTTTGCCAGTGAAACAAATTTGCATCATCACATATCCCGTTTGGAGAGAAATCCTGTTTCTCCTCTTACAGGTTTCTAAAGCCTAGTAGAGTATTTCAGAAAAGGTGTTTTATTTCAATAAGAAATGTTTTTCAGTGAAATAGCTTGGCATCACAGTGGGTGAACTTCAACAGTACAGACTTGGTTTGATGGGAACATACATCTCTCTCACTGAAGGTGGCTGTGAGGTGGATGTTCGTGTATAGATGCAGTTTTCCGAATGTAGCGTACCTATAGCTTTTGCCATACAACTACGTGTTTTCTTTTACTGAGAAGAAATAACTCCCTACGGGATTAGCTTTTCACTATCACATATAGCATTTGAAGCAAAATCCTGTTCCTTCCCTTAGAGGCTTTTAAGGCTGGGTTGCCTATGTTGTTCTCAAACTGAAATGAAAACTTAGTTCCTGGTGTATGCATCTCCACCTGTGCAGGAATCAGGTAGAGACGCATAGAGGTGACATCATCTCCCAGTGCACTCTGGTGAACAGTACCTAGGTACCTTGATAGGAACACATATCCTGCTTACTGAAAGTGGCTGTGGGGTGAATGTTCACATGTAGATGTAGGTTTCCCTAAAGGAGCAGACCTATAGTTGGCCATTCAACTAGATGTTCCCTTTCATTGAGAAAAAAAACATTTGCTGTTGAAATAACATGTCACCATCATATATTACATTTGGCCTGGAATCCTATTTCTTCCTCTCTTATAGGTTTTTTAAGGCTGAGTTGCATATGTTGTTCCCATCCTGAAATGAAAGCAAAGTATAGGTGTGTCTACCTGATTTCTAATAATGAATGGAATTTTTGCACAATGTGCCATCTTGAGCACACTTGTCTTGGTAGTAACCCATATCTCTCTCACAGGTAGGTGGCTGTGAGGTGAAGGTTCACACAGAGATGCAGTTTTGCTCACAGAGCATACTTACAGTTTGCCATTGAAGGAAATGTTTCTTCCCTGAAGAAGAAATGTTTGCCAGTGAAATCGCATTTCATTATTACAGATCAACATGGTTCTGCAGACCTCACTTAGAATACTTCCAGGTCTAACAAACTTCAAACTATTCAAAAACCATCAAACCCCAAACTAAACTTCTCTGAATGTACCGAGAACAGAATCTGAACCCCTGTGTTTGTTCCACACTTTGCCTGGCTGCACAGAGGGAGGCAGCTTTCTGTTTTTATAGCCTCACTGTATGAAAAACGGGCAGATCTCTAAGAGCTATAAAACCAAAAGAAATGGGTGGGAAAAAACAGCAAGTGTCTTTGAAATAATCATACTGATGCCAATATAGTACCCTGACTACTATTTAAAGAGATCAATGTATCATTTAGTCAATGCAAAGTTTGTTGAGCAGGTAATACAAATAGTCACTCCTATCATAAGTTTTGGGTGCAGAATGATAAAGGAAATATGCATAGGTTTTAACTTTATAGGGTAGAGTTGCCAGAATATGATCCAGAACTGGATAATATCCAGGTCCAGAGGAGTCTTCTATGTCAAAGACCGGAGGCAAACTCTGTGTCTTGCCTTTGTTACCATGAAAATGACTGTCCTTGTTCTTTTTCCTCGTTCCTTTAGACGTAGGCCGTAGGAGGATACTTGCATTTCAGGACTGAAGATGAGTTGGAGCCTATATGTTAAACAATTTCCAAAACTCTTCAACTAAAAAGAAATACATGTGATCACCTGGGTAAGGATAAACATTCATATGAGCCAAAGTGACACTATGACATAACAAACAGGCTAGACTCATTTTGCTATCAAGTAGAGTCAAGAGTCAGTGAGGGATTCCCTCTGAAAAAATGAAACAAATGTTTGTCACATATGCCTTACTAATTGTATGATAGACATAATTGCTTACTAGATTAGTTAGTTAGTTAGAAAAAACTTTGAGGGCAGAATTTTTTTTTTTTTTTTTTTTTGGTTTGCCTCAACTGGTGTCACAGGACAGGACACCTAATACTTACTCTATAAAATGCTGATGAATAATTAGGGCAAATTTCTTAATTGAAAAAATTTCAATTTCCCCCTTTCTTCAGTGACTAAGACAATTTTTTTTTAATTTGAGAAAGAAAGTAGAAAAAATATGTAACAAAGAACAAGAAAGATCTGTCTCAGGAACCAACATTTGTTTCTAAATATGTGTCCCTTTAATTTTCAAGTGGGCGTATAAGAGCAGAACTTGTCTTTTATATTTTGTTCTAATAAATGTGAGCCTTATAAATGTTGAGGGTGAAAAACAGCTAGTAATCATAGGATAAATACTTAAAGCTTCTTTTATTGTTTTTCAGCTGCTGCCCTTTGCTGAAGGATATTTCCTGTGTCCCTCAGTGGCAGAAGGAGAATAAAAACATTTCATTTTATGGAGGCAATTAGACACACATCTGTTGTTCTAGAGCATTCGTATTAAATGTTTTTCTACACATATTATGTTCGTTAAAAAAACTATGTACAATAAAGAATATTTCAAGACATATTGATATTTGGTCCTCTTTTACTTTGGCTTAGTGGCAATAGAGCTCTTCATTCCTTGAGCAGCTAAAATGCTCTGTGTATTTCTGCTGTAAACAAGAAGGATTATAATATTTCATTTGTCCTTTTAATATTTACTTAACATCTACTTTTATTTAATATTATATGAGGGCACAGGGTAAAGGCTCATTTCCAAGGTAAAGTTCAAGTTGCACTTGAGTCCTTCACCCAGAGGGCATGCTGAATGTTCTTATATTGTACACGTTAGGCACCATCCCCACCCCCACCCCCATCACCCCCACTCCTTCCCACTTCTCTTCCCTTCCTCTTGCTAGACCACCCTTGTGTTTTTTCTTTCATGTGAGCCTGTAGTTGTGTATATATTAGTTTCATATTACTATTGAGTACATTGGATACATTTTCCCCCCATTCTTGTGATACTTTAGTAAGAAGAATGTGTTTTAATCCATCCAGGTAAACACAAAAGATGTAAAGTCCCCATTTTTTTTCTTATGGCCGAATAGTACTCCATGGTATACATTTATTACAGCTTGTTATTCCAGTCATGGGTTGATGGGCACTTTGGTTGCTTCCACATCTTGGCAATTGTGAACTGCGCTGCAATAAATGTTCTACTCGTAAAATGATTTTTATTCTTCTGGGCAAATACCTAGTAACAGGATTGTGAGATCAAATGAAAGGTGACTTTTAGTTCTTTGAGAATTCTTTATAGTTCATCCCATAGATATTGTACTAGTTTGCAATCCCATCAGCAGTGCAAAAGTGTTCCTTCTCTCCATAGCCATGCCAGCATCTACAGTTTGGGGATTTTGTGATGGGAGCTAATCTCACTGGAGTTAGGTGATTTTTTTCAAAATGGTTTTGATTTGCATTTCTCTGATGAGTAGGGATGATGAGCATTTTTTCGTATGTTCATTGGCCATTCATCTGTCATCTTCAGAGAAGTTTCTGTTCAAGTCTCTTGCCCAATTATAAATGGGATTGTTTGTGCTTTTCTTGTTGATTCATTTGATTTCTCTGTAGACTGTAGTTATCAGGACTTTGTCACATTTATAACATGTGAATAACTTCTCCCATTTGGAAGACTATGTGTTTGCTTTTAATGTGGTACCCTTAGCTGTGCAGAAGCTTTTTAGCTTGATCATGTTCTGTTTATTTATTATTTGTCTTGGGGTAATTGCCAGATGGTCTTCTTCATAAAATCCTTTCCCAGGGTGATTTTGTCAACATTTTTCCCCACACTTTCTTTTAGAATTTTTGTTAACTTGTGTCTTAAATTTAAATCTTTTATCCAATAAGAGTCAATTTTTTTCTGTGGTGAGAGAAAAAATTCCAGTTTTCTACATGTTGCTAACCGGTTCTCTCAATATCAGTTAATAAATGAGGATTCTTTTCCCCAGTGCCTGATTTTGTTTGGTTTATCAATGATCAAAGATCAGATGGTGATATGTAGTTGGGTTAATCTCTATGTACTCTGTTCTATTCTACAGAGCTATATCTCTATTTTTGTGCCAGTACCATGCTGTTTTGATAACTATAGACTTCTACAATAACCTTAAGTCTGGAGATATGATTGCTACGTATTTGTATTTCTTAAAATTGTATTGGCTATTTGTATGTTTTTTCCTAATTTCATATGAACTGAAGTACTATTTAATTTCAAGTTCTTCAAAATATGACATTGGTGCTTTAAGGGGATTGCATTAAATCTGTAGATTGCTTTGGATAGTATGGACATATTAACAATGTAGATTCTTCCTAGCCAGGAGCATGGTATGTTCTTCCATTTGTTAATGTCTTCTGCTATTTCATTTCTCAAGGTTTCATAGTTCTCTTTCTAGAGATCCTTCACATCCTTTGTGAGATATATTCCCAGGTATTTCATTTTCTTTGGAGCTACTGTGAAGGGTACTGTGTCCTTAATTTCACCCTTAGTGTGACTATTCTTGGCACATGAGAAGGTGACTGATTTATGGACACTGATTTTGTATCCTGAAACATTACTATATTTCTGATCACTCTAAGAGCTTTGTAGCTGAGTTCCTGGAGTTTTCAAGGTAGATGTCATGAAGAGTGAGAGTTTGACCTCCTCTTCATATTCCCATGTGAATATCCTTGATCTCCTTTTCTTGCCTGTTGCATTGATTTGACCTTTCAGAGCTATTCTGAACAGCAGTGGTATAGTGGGCATCCTTGTCTGATTCCAGTTCTAA
The DNA here is from genome assembly GCA_963574575.1 of Galagoides demidoff. Classification (NCBI taxonomy): domain Eukaryota; kingdom Metazoa; phylum Chordata; class Mammalia; order Primates; family Galagidae; genus Galagoides; species Galagoides demidoff. Next base: position 46,575 of record CAUYQV010039717.1, on the reverse strand, counting down.
GTGTCAGTGCTTGCAGTTTTACTCCATTCAATGTGATATTGACTATGGGTTTGTTGTAGATGGCCTCTAGCAGTTTAAAAGACATTCCACCTATGTCTAGTTTCTTAAGTAGTCTTGTCAAAGAAGAATGATAGATTTTGTCAAAAGCCTTTTCTGTATCAATTGAGATAATATGTTCTTTGTTTTATATTTTATTTATGTGGTGAACCAGATTTACAGATTTACGTACATTGAACCAATCTTGCATCCATGGGATAAAACCCACTTTATCATGATGTATGATTTTTTAAAAATGTAAATGTAGTCTGTTAGAATTGTCTTGAATAGTTTTAAATCAAAATTCATTAATGATATTGGCCTATAGTTTCCCTTTTTATTAGGTCCTTTTGATATTGAAGTCAGGATGATATTTGCTGCATAAAATGTATTGGAGAGAATTTCTTCCTTCTTTATGTTTTGGAATAGGTTTTCCAATTCAAGTACTATTTCCTCTTTGAAGGTTTGATAGAATTCTTGTGTGAAACCATCTGGTCCAGGGCTTTTCTTTTTTAGAAGATTTTGTATTGTTGATGCAATTTCAATGCTTGATATAGGTCTATTCAAAATTTCTAATTCTTTCTGATTGAGTTTAGGAAGGTAATGTGTTTACAGGTATTGGTCCATTTCCTCTACATTTTCAAATTTCTGGACATAGCATTTTTTGTAGTAATCATTGAGGATCTTTGTATGTCTATGGTATCTGTTATTATTTACCCCTTTTTATTTCTGATTGAGGTTTTTAGAGCTCTTACTTTTCTGTTTCTGGTTAGTCGGACCAAAGGCTTAATGATTTTATTAATTTTTCAAATAACCAACTTTTTGTTTTGCTGATATTCTGAATGATTATTGTATTATCAACTTCATTTAATTCTCTGGTTTTGGTTGTTTCTTTTCTTCTGCTAGGTTTGGGATTAGATTGTTTTCCCCTTTCCAGTGGCTTGAGATAGCCCGTTATGGTTGTTGATTTCCTGTCGTTCTGTTTTCTGTACGAAGGGATATTACACTATGTATTTGTCTTTTAGGACTGCCTTTGCAGTATCCCACAGGTTTTGATACTGTGTGCCTTCATTATTGTTTTGTTAAAAAAATCTAATGATTTCTTTCTTAACCTTGTCCTTAGTGCAGCTATCATTCAGCATAAGGTTATTTAATTTCTGTGACTTTATGGTAATCATATTAAGATTACTATTGTTGTTGAGTTCAACTTTTATTCCATGATAGTCCTTGAGGACACAAAGAATAATTTCTTTTCTTTTAAATTTGTTCAGTTAGATTTATGACCTAAATCAAGATATGATCAGTTTTGGAGGATGATTTGTGGAGCGATTAGAAGAATGTGTACTCTGTTTTATTAGGATTAAATGTTCTGTATTTCTCTGTTAAGCCCATTTGTTCTAAACTTGTATTTACATCCATTACTTTACTGTTTAGTTTTTTATTGGAGGATCTGTCCAATACTGTCAGAGGGGTGTTAAAATCTTCATCTATTATGGATCTTGATGATATCAAATTGTTCAGATCATTTAGGGTTTGTTTTAAGTATTTAGGGGGATTTAGGTTAGGTGCATAAGCATTAACAAGTGAAATCTCTTCATGTTGTATGCTTCCCTTGACCAGTATGTAGTGTCTATTGTTACCATTCCTGATTTTTATTGATTTAAATCCAATTTTATTTGCAAATAAGATCAAAACCCCTGATTTTTGGTTATTTTCATTTTTATTTGCCTGGATTATTATTTTCCATCCCTTCACCGTGAGGCCTGGTTTATTCTGAGAGGTTAGATGGGTTTCGTGGCAACTACAGATATTGGGTTTGAGCTTTTGCATCCAGTCAGCCAGCCTTTGTCTCTTTGCTACAAAATGCAAGCCATTTACATTCATTGAGTGAATTGATAGATATGGTGGAGTTTTGTTCATCTTGCTTTTTAGAAGTCAAGTGCTTAGTTTTATTACCTGTGCCATTGTGGAAGCTAGGCTTTGTTAATTTCTGGGTGTATCTACTTTGGTGATGCACCATCCTGGTGAAGAAAGGGTCTGAGTACTTCCTGTAGAGCTGGTCTAATTGTGGCAAATTTCCTCAACATTCACATGTTAGTAAAATATTTGATTTCTTCATCACAAATAGAACTCAGTTTAGGAGGATACAGAACTCTAGACTGAACTCAGTTTAGGAAGATACAGAATCCTAGGCTAAAATCTTTTTGTTTAATAAGGTTAAAATCCAGTGATCCCCCTACTCTGACTTGAAAAGTTTTAGCTGAAAGGTCTATGGTCATCCTAATATTTTTTCACCTTGTAGGTATTTTTATATCTGGGTGCTTGAAGGATTTTCTCTTTTATACTGACTTTGGTGAATTTAATTACAGTGTGTCTAGGAGATGCTTTTTTTGTATTGAGTGGTGCTATATTTGTGAAACTATCTACTATCTTAATTTCTGTGTGTCTTGCAATGTTTGGGAAATTCTACACTATGATGTCTTGAAATAGGGCTTCAGTGCATTTAAGACCATTGTCTTCTCCTTCAGGAATCCCTATAATTCAGATATTTGATTTTTTTGAATAATGCCATAACTCACTCAGGAAATATTCTGTTTTTGTTCTCTCTTTTTCTTGCCTCTTTGAATGATTGGATTAGTTCAAAAGTTTTATCTTCAAGGCAGTGCCTGTGGCTCAGTGGGTAGGGCACTGGCCCCTTATACCAAGAGTGGAGGATTCAAACACAGCCCTGGCTAAACTGCAGTAAGAACATAACAAAATAGCTGGACATTGTGGCAGGCACCTGTAGTCCTGGCTACTTGGGAAGCTGAGGCAGGAGAATTGCCTGGCCCAGGAGCTGGAGGTTGCTGTGCTGTGAGCTGTGTGGTACCACAGCACTCTGCCAAGGGTGATAAAGTAAGACTCTGTCTCTACAAAAAAAAAAAAAAAAGAAAGAAAAGAAAGAAAGAAAAGAAAGAAAGAAAGAAAAGTTTTATTTTCAATTTCAGAAATTCTTTCTTCTTCATCTTCTACTATTAATTGAGTTTTCTATGATATTTCATAGCTCCTTGAATGTCTCCTTCAATTCCTTAAACTTTGCTTTATCTTTTCTAATTATGTGCAGACGTTTGGTGACTTTGTCTTTAATTTCACTAATATCTTGACACAAGTTTTTGGATTACTTTTTGGTTTTCTTTTTCCATCTTCTCAATTCTATCCATCGTGTTTCCCATACATATTCTGAATTCTATTTCTGACATTTCAAAAATTTCTCCATAGATGATATTTTCTGCTGTAATCTCCCTTGTAATCTCCTGTGAGAGCTTATCTGTTCCAATTTTTTACATGGCCATAATTCTTCTGCTGGTTCCTCCCCATGTGTATTTTCAGTTTTTTTAAAAAATTATTATTAATTATCACATCATAGCTGAAATGTTAGTTTGTCCCTAAATAGCTAGCTATTGAGAGATAATCTAATTGGAGTCACTTGGACCACACCTCAGAGACCTGTTTAGCAACTGAACCTGGCAGGCTGAAGTCAATTCTGGAGGCTCAAACACACAGATCCCTCTATCCCATCACTTGTTTGTTGCAATGGTTTAATATATATATATATATCTGTGGCCTTTCCCATGCATAACCTTCAAAACCTCCCTTTCTGGGCTATGGCATAAAATCTTCTGAGGACCAGCCTTGCTTTCTCCAAGTTGGTGGCATAACACTTGGTGGCAAACCACCAGCTATTCCTATGCTTCTAGGCCTGTGTGTGTGTCTGTCTATGTGTGTGTGTATGTATGTGACACTTGGTTTCATTGCAAATCTGTCTGTCTTTGTATCAGTCCACCCTCAATCTAGTAAAGGAGTCTCCTAATTTTCTGCAGTCTTTGTTGTAAAAGATCAATCTGCTGCAACTCTCCTGTCTCCCTACAACTGGGAGTGGCAAATCATTGGGCCAATCAACTGCTCCCATCTAATTTTATGACTCTCTGTGGCACAAATGACTCCTACACAAATTCAAAGTGCCAGGATTTTCTGCTGGAGTCCTGACAGCAAGGGACTGGATAAACTGCTATCTTCTCTGGTGGCTGAGGGAGGGGAACCACAGCCTGCAGTTTGCTTTCTTTCTAGGGAAGATTTGACTGTTGCTAGGCTTGTCTCTCCGCAAATTAGAGAGGGTAGCTAGGTGCAATCACCAGGAGAGGCCCACTGGGTACAGATGCCAGACAGAGCCCCTCTAGAGGGATGAGAAAAGGTCCCTCCTAGAATAGAGGACACCCAGGATAGACCCTGATCTGTCAAAGTCAGCAGCTAAGACACAATTTCCTCTACATAGGTGGGTAGCACATACTCAGTTCACTGGAAAACACAATGTAAAAGAGCCTCAGAGACCTCACCAGATGTGTTAGGAGGGTAGGACATGTCTTTCTTCCCCCATGACCAATCAAGGATCCAGCCAGATGTGGCAAGGGAGAAAGTAGTCTCTGTGATCCTTGGTTCTCCAGTGGGTCCAGTTAGACTTCCTTTGACATTCTGGTGCCTGGAGGTAGAGAAATCCCTCCAGCATGCCTGGGAAGGCAGCCCAGCATTCCAATTGCCAGAGTGCGAGGAGGCTGGCCTCTGCAGGGAGAAGTCTGTCTGGTGACCAAAGAATGAATGGGGATGGACTGTGGGCACAAGGCAGCAGAGATGAAGATTGTTAACTTTTCTGTCTGGTGGAATAGAGACCCAGGACATAGATATTCCTAGGTGCAGGAAAATTGGGGTTTCCTGGCTGTGTATTCTGGGATGAGAAATCCCATGTTTGGTGCTCTGTGCTGAGAGCCTGGGGAAAGGCCCTGGGAGGGATAGGGTCCTCCTCTTATCCCTTTGTTTGGTACTGGGCTCCCTCAGTCCCTTAGCTCCATAGATATTCTCTGTTCTCTCCCTTCCTCTTTCATGACTTTGTTCCTCCCTGCGGAAATGCTGATCAACTTGATTTCTTCTCCTTGTGTTGGACCCCTCAACTTCAACTGCTTCAAGTTGACTCATGTCCTATTTTTCTCATTCTGGACTGGATCCTCTGGTGAAAGCTGTCTTTAGTTGACCATTTTGCCAGGGATCTAGTTAACATGAAGATCTCTCTTCATCTCTCTATTTCTAGAATTTAACTTGACTAATAAATAATTACACAGTGATTAAAGGAATGTATGATGATACTAAGAAAAAACTAAATTTTTGAGATGCTTATATAACCATGGCAGCATAATTGAACATATAGACATTAATGGAGAATAAAACTTCATTTTATTCCTTATAATACATGTGTGAATTCAAATAATAAAATGAGTAAATAAAATTAAACATTTTTAAACAAACATACACACCGATAATAAATCACAAACATTCAAGCTGGCTAATCATTACCCCAAGTTGATTAGGTTTTAGGAAATAAGCTTCCTGATAAAAGATAGTATAAAATATGTAATGTAAAATCTTTGATTTTTTTTTAGTTTTTTCCCTTCTTTGATTTACATTAAATATTTTGTGGTATCTTTTATCTAGAATCTTATTTCCCAGAGTTCAACAATGCTAAAAATTGTATACACACACACAAATTTATTTATATAAATAATTTTACATGCATAGATATATTTTTATATAAATTCTATAATTTTAAGGAAATTCATAAATTCATAAATGAAATCATCAGTTATAGGTTCCAGTGTGTAGTTTTTTTTCTTTTGTTGTTGAATTTTTTTCCTTCTTTCATTCCTATATCCATATTTCCCTTGTCAGGAAATTGATTTTAACAATTCACTCATATTTTTCTTTCCATATTCAGAGTACATTTCTCTTCTACTTGCAAATAGTTAAGAAAACTTCTTCTCCTGAAGAAATAGCTTCTGGTAATTACATGTCTGGTAATTGTCCTCTGTTGACTGGTTCTCCACTGATAGTTCGCTCTCTCTTACTCTCTCCTTCACCTTTCACTTTCTCTTCTTATGAGTCAAATGTTATTTACATCAGCCATCAACATTGATCCACTAGATTGTAAGATGTTCCAACTATTTCTCAAAAGCCTCAATTCCACTTCCTATTTGAAAATACTCATACTATGAGATGATTCCAATAAAGGAAGAGTTTATTTTTTTCTTTTTCATCTCTAAGTTAAAATTCTCATTTTATACCTACTTAAACTCTTTATGCTACTCTATTCCAATCTTTCCAACTTTGGAATTCAAGTTGTTCTTATAATATTGCTGTTTCTTCTAAATGGGAGGCTAGGAATACATCTTGTACAATTTTATCCCCAGATCTTGACTTAGGAATTCATACATTAAGAATCTCAATAAATGGTTATAAAATTAATGAAACAATTAATGCATCAATGAAAAGTTCAAGTTTATTGTGCAGCTTTAAATGCAGATGGCATATACAGCTATGAGGCATGAACGTTTTCACAGTGACTTGGATAGAACTGTTGGTGGGACTGTAAAGTAGTACAACATCTATGGAAAACAGTGGGGAGATTCCTCAAAGAGCTGAAAGTAGACTTATCACCCAATCCAGCAATATCACTACTGTCTATGCACAAGAAAAGAAATCATTTTGTCAAAAATATACCTGCACCCAAATTTCATCACAGCACAAATTTACAACTGCGACGTTGTGAAATTGACACAAATGCCCATCAATTTATGAGTGGATAAAGAAAATGTGGGGGGTGTGTGTGTGTGTGTATATATATATATATGTGACAATTAAGTTCAAGAACTCAACCTAGAGAAAGTACTACATACCTCACTGCTGAACATCACTAAGGTCACCTTCAGAGTACTTCAAAGTACTCCCTTGGAAAGCTATGCACTGATGCCAGCACTTAGTCCACCTTCAAAGTAATTTTGAGACTCATTTTGTGGAATGGCCATCAGAGCTGTCATTGCACAAAGTTGGACAATTAAGTTTGTGAACTTATCCTAGAAAAAGGGCCTTGGAGGGTGGGCTAGGCACTGGCTTTGGTGCATAGCTTTCTAAGGGAGGGGAGTGCTTTAAAGGTAGTGATATTCAGCAATGAGGTAAGTTTCCAGACTTAATTATCTGACTTCATACCATGAAGTACTACTCAGCCATGAGAAGGAATGGAATTACATCTTTCACCATGACTTGGACGGAACGAGAGACCATTATCCTGAGTGAAGTATGTCAGGAATGAACAAGCAAACATTTCATGCTCTCATTAATAAGTAGTAGCTGGATGATGGGTATATATGGTGGTAAAATAATGTAAAAGATATTGAAAACTAAGAAGGGGGAGGGTGGGAAGTGGGCAAAAAACTTATCTATCAGGTAAAATGAATAGTGTTCTTTTTTCTGGCACCCTGAAAACCCTGACTTCAGCATCATACAATGCATTATATACATGTAACAAAAACATTTGTAACCACTTAACATTTTGAAATAAAATTGGAAATAGAAACTTAGAAATATTTCTAGATTTTCTCAGAAGACTGTATACCTCATCCTTTAAAAAAATCATAATTATACATAAAACATTGCATATTTAAATAAATATTAAGAAATTATAAAAATAACAACCATGAGTAAAACAGACAATCCAAATTCATCATTATTTCAGGAAAAAAACAATTCTATTCATGCTTTAAGACATACTTTTAAAATGTTTTGGCTTGTTTAAATATAATACAGTATGTTTAATGATAATTAGAACTTCTCATTTGATATGTTAAAACTCTGGAATAATTAGAAAATATATAAATATGGAATATTTATTTAAAAAATATTATCTCTTACATACTCAAATCTCTGTGACTTACCATAATTTTAATATTTACCTTTCCCATATTTGTGCATCTTGTCTATAACTATCTACCTACATTCTATATACCTTTTTTCCTATGTATACACTTTACATTTTTCCTGTGCACTTTATTGTATACATAATAAAATAATCAGCAAATAATTGAATTCTCCTTTTTAGGATATTAGAATCTTTTACCACTCATCAATTATGTATTACATACTTAATACTTTAGATGTAGCCAAATAGGCCTTTAAAAAATCATAAGAAGTGGATTAGTATTTTCTTTGTTCTAAAATAACCATTAGCAATTTTTGTTTTACATTCAGTGTCTAATTTATTATAGGATGGTGCTTAGCAACTCATGGCCATTTTGAAATCAGTAAATTTTCTTATTTCCTCTGGTTATGGAATGAAATGTACTCTTTCTTTTTAATATGCCCTTAGTTAATCTTGTTGTTAATTAAGGACAACTAAATTAAAGAACATTTATGTTTGTATATGTTAATAAAGTTTATAGTAAATGAGTATGAGCATTTGTAAGATTTTAAGCTATAAAATCATAAGCTTGGCATCTGAGTCCATTGGGAGAAATGAAAACTAAAAATCTATTAGATAATGAGATCTGAGAGAATATTCTGGTAATTGAGAATGGCCCCTGGGTTCTTCAGATGTCAAGCAGCAACACACTTGGGACTGCTTTAAAAACCACCTTGTTTCAGTCCCTCTGTGAAACTCCTGCTTGATTTGTGAACATCTAAACATTACTGCCTGGAGTGGAGAACAATTTAGATTCATTAATTTGTCTCCCTTCTCACTTGATTTAATAAATCATCGGTAATAAAGCTCAATAACAATAGTAGGTTCAGCTTTAGTACTTATTAGCAAATTATACTTTAAACTGAATATTGAATTATCATCAAGAAATGTGTATAAAACTAGAGCATTTCAAAGCTGGGCAAAGAAATGCAAAGATTCTTGGCACATATTTTAAAAAGGGAGATGGTTTTATAAAATTAGAATTGTTCAGGAGAGAGAAAACTCTGTGGCATGACCATTTCTTGGGTTATATTTTTGATAAAGTAAAAATAGCTTGTATAATGAAGAGAGATGTTTTCTTGGGTATACATTATTAAAAGATTCTGTCATTCCCTAAGGGAGGGATACTTTATATAGTTGATGGGTATTGATGAGCATTGAGTCTTCTGACAAATTAACTTTTCCCCTAAAGAGTCTAGGTTGAAAGAGTTCCAGTTTACTTCGGTGAACATCTTGTTTTTAAACCAAACATTCTCCCAAAAATAATTAAAATGTTAGACTGACAAGCACATATTGAAGATTCAAAAAGGGAAAAGAAACTTACAGGCCAAATTTTGGATGAAAGTCTAACAAGAAAAGTAGGTATAGTGATAAACTATAAACTCACTTTCACTCTAAATATATCAATAAATAATTGAGAGCTAAAAAGCAAAGAAAAGAACCCAGAAGTCAATCAGGGTAGAAGCCTTTCTAGGAGACTTTTGCTACCTACAGATGGTATACCTTTAGAGGTAATAATCAACTTGAGACCTGTTTTCCACATTTTACCACTAACCATTTAAAACTCTACTTACAACCCTTTGTAAGATAGGAATTGAAGTAGAAGAGAAAAATGAGCAAAAAAAAAATCCCCCCAAAACAAAAAACCAAACCTTTCCTTGGGAAACTTTCACACAGATTACTTACATGATTACACAGGAAGTAGATAGGCCATCTTGAACTAGATCTGAGTTTACTCCAAGTGCTGAAACTTCATTTTTAAAGCAGAAGTCTAATAAGCAGTTATATATTAATAGGCACACTAGGAAAAAAAAAACTTAAATGTAAACTAAAACCAATAATGAGAAGACAGCATGTGAATCCCAAGTCTTAGAGCATTGAGTCTTTCAGTGAATTGGTATTATCACTTCTTTTTTAAAGCACCTGGTGAACTTTAACAAATATGATGGAAACATGGAAGTATTAAATTAAATTAACACTGTACAATTAAAAAAATAACCAGATAAACTTTTCAAAAATGAATAACACAATGACTGGAATTAAAACCTCAGAAGAGTGTTCCAACACCAGTTAAGAGGAAACAAGATTATGACAAGCTCATCTCTCCCAATTTTAACTAAAAATGTGGACGGGACTCAAAAGCAACAACACAAGGATGCTCAGAAGTAAAGAACAGTGAGAAGATTTGGGAAAGAAATCAAAACTTGAAGAACAAACTATACTGTGGAGAAATTCCTCTTGAATTTCATTTTTCTTGGCTTGGCGCCTGTGGCTCAAGTGGCTAGGGCACCAGCCACGTCCACCTAAGGCGGCAGGTTTGAAGCCCAGGCCCGCCAAACAACAATGATGCAACCAAAGGATGGTCGGGCGTTGTGGCGGGTGCCTGTGGTCCCAACTACTTGGGAGGCAGAGATAGTAGACTCACTTGAGCCCAGGAGTTGGAGATTGCTGTGAGCTGTGATGCTCCAGCACTCTACCAAGGGGGACAGCTTGAGGCTCTATCTCAAAAAAAAAAAAAAAAAGAATTTCATTTTTCTTATTTATTTATTTATTGGCATTGTTACAACACTGGCCCAAGTAATAGACCTGTAAATTTGGTGAACAAGTGCACACATATCCCCTCCCCTCCTCACATGCACAATCTCTAAGAAAATTCTTCCCTTTCTGGCTAGAGGATTAGGAAAAGAGCCCCTAAGATTTACACCATCCAAAGAAAAACTTTGTTTTTTTGAGTTGTCATCTTATCTCTCCAAATCAGTAAAAATTCTTCCCTAATTATTTTTTAAACTTCATCAACCAGAAAAATGGGTCTCTAATACATGGAGAGTGTGAGGAAGTTCCTGATTGATGAGAGCTGCGGAACATGGGATATGTTCTGATGTAAATACTAGGGTCACAGACAAGCTCAACATAATATACATGAAAGTGACTCAAAGAAGCTTAGAGGCTGTGACATAGAGCACTGTCTCAAACTAACTCAGGACAGGCACAGGTGCATGTTGGATTACTTCCTCAATCTGAACATAACTGAGTCACTTGATGATAATATTAACAGATGAGTGTACTCTAAGAAATATTTAACAGAACAATTATACTCGCAATATTTTCTATGTCTAGGACCCAAAACAAAAGTAGGTGACAATCAAAAAAGGAAGGATATATGGTTAAATAGATGAATTAAATAATATTTTCTTAAAAGACTAGTCAACTCCCAGTGACCAAGATGTTTGAATTTATCAGGCATAAATTTTGAAGTAGCTATGAATATCTTTTTCCGCATCAACTTGACCTTGAAAAACATTGAAGTATAGACGCTGCAAAAGATAATCTGCACTGACTAAATATTACATGAGAAAACCATATGTTAATTTTTAGCACTGAAAAATGAAACGTGTCAAATTAAACATAATTACAAGGCCAATAGCAGAAGGAACATGGTGGAGAAAAAATATATAGGTCAACAGAAGTTATCCAATCAGATAACAGAGGGAAGTAAAAACATTAACCATAGCCACCCCTATCCATGAAATAATATAAAAATGTCTAACTTGAGTGTACTTAAGTTCTTTTTTTTTTTTTTGCTTTTATTTTATTGTTTGGGATTCATTGAGGGTACAAAGAATTACCCTCCACTCCTTGCCTGTCCTCACCCCTTGATTCCCCTCCCTCCTCTCCCCTATGTATTAGATCATCTACTGCCGTCATATTAGATTTGAGTACATTAGATTCAGGTGTGCTTATGTTCTAGAAGGAGAAGAGAGAGATTATTGAAAGAAAATATGAACATATTCTAAGAAATAATGCTCAAGAACATCCCCAAATTGGTGAAAGGCATTCAGATTCCAGAAACTCAGCAAATCCCAGATAGGATAAATTCAAAGCAAAGCACATCAAAATACATCAAAAGAAAATTTCAGAACACCAAAGGTTAAAAACAAATCCACCCCCCAAAACAAAACCCCCAAATATAAACTGAGATGGTAAATTGATTGACACGACAGTGAAGTCTTTACATTGTCTTTGAACTGGCAAATAATAACTCTAAGTAGAGAATAATTTAGGTAGGAATATTGTAATTCTTACATTAATAAGTAAAATGAAAATGCAAATATACAGGGCAAAGAAGTTAATAGTATATTAAATTTAGAACTGTAGAAATGTTAAAATACCTCAAAGAAAGAAGCAAAGAATGAATGGGAATAAGAGGAAGAAAAGAAAACAATAGAATAGTAGACTTAAATGAGAATCATTAATAATTACATAAAATACAAGAGATGTAAACATCAATTGCTAATACAACTGAAAAAAGCAGATAAATTTGCAATCATATTGAAAACCTCAGCACTCTTCTCTCTGCAACTGATAGAAAAAGTACATGTAAAATTGTCAAGGATCTAACAGACTCAAATAATACTGTCAATCAGCATTTAATATTTGGCATTCTGAAATATCTGTCTAAAAATTGATTTCATATTATTTTCAAAGATTCATGAAACATTTGCCGAGGTTGATCATATAAAAGATCATAAAACAAACCCTAGGAAATAAAAAAAATCAATTTAAATTTGTTCTTCAACCATAAACTAATTAAATGAGAATTCAGGAATTGAAAGATACCTATTAAATACCAAAGTATGACATTAAAAGTACACTTAGAAATGGCCTATGGGTTGAAGAAGAATACTCCAGATAAACTAGGAAATAATTTGAAGTAAATAAAAATGAAAATATATCAAAATTTGTGAGACATGACTAAAGCATAACTTCTAGAAAAAATTATCCCATTCAATGTCTACATTAGAAACAAAAGTCTCAAATTAACAACTTAAACTTGTGTTAAAAAGAAAAATAGAGAAAAACAGCAATGGTGAACTATATGCAAAGCAACAAGACAGTAGATTATAAGAAATATAAAAGCATAAATTAAGAAATTGAAAACGCAAGAAAGGTATAAAGAAAAATCAATATAATTAAAAGCAAGTTCTTGGTACCAATCAATGAAACTGATGAAATTCTATCCAACTAACAGAGAAAAAGAAAGATCAAATTATCACTGGCTGGAATGGAAGGATTAGTTTCCCCACAGAAACAATAGACTTCGAAAGTATAATATGATAATACTACGAAAAAGCAGATCCACAAATTAAAAAATTTTAATGAACTGGAACAATTATGTGACAGGCGGAATGTATCAAATCTCACTTAAGAAAAGAATAATCTTCGTCCTAGAAAGTACTTTTTTTTCTTACCGCCAGGCAACCAGGATAAGGGTTTGTTTACCTTCTTCTTCTAATCAGGATTTTCAGTGGGGCATGCCCCGACTAGATCGCTAATTATTATTAACTCCCGTTTAATTTCTAATATCCTGTATGAGGTTTCAGGGAGTTTCCTAAGTTGGGCTTTGGGATCTGAGCTCTGTGAGACACGGGATCATTTTCAGTCTTCCATGCTACCGTCAAATTTCCTTTTTCTCTTCTCATTCAGCAAAGGGACCTCGGGGAGGAGTTAGAAGTGGAGGGAAGTCCAGGGAGGACTAGAAACCCCTACATTCCAGTTTAGCACACTAGTCCAAAGAAGGCAGTTGGATGTTCAGCTGGTATCTCCTTATAGCTGCAAAGTTCACATGTCTAGAACAAGCTGGCTCTTCTAACAGCCTGTGTCTGGAGACCCAGCAAACTATTATCTCTGCTTACTTAGTAAAGCTTATCCTTCTATGGAATTTGATGAGGTCATTTGCTTCCAAACCCGTCCTATATGATTTCTGATTGATTAACTCATACTTCAGTTTATGTGGCACTCCCTACTCTTACAGTAGAGGTACTGATATTTTCTAAACTTTTATAAAGGCATATAGAAGAAGCAACTTCAAAGTCACTTTGATTTGGGAAGACAGCTATGCTTACCACTGTACACTACTGCTCACTTTCATTTCAAAGATCATTATCACTACTCTGGGAATAGATGCCTTCTCAAGGAGGACAGGGCTTATAAAATATTTATTATTTAACCAGTGGGGAAAGGGTAATTCCTTTACTTACCCGTACATGCGGTTACTTATTCTTAGAAATACATATATTTTTACTACCCTGTATTGTAAGTATTTTTCTATGTACTGAGAGCACAACAGCTAGCAAAGAAGACACAGGCAAAACAAAACAATAACAAACACAATGGAAATACAATGAAAAAACTCCCTAACAAGAATAACAAACACCGTTATTCCAGGGGATACAGACAAAAAGAAGCTAATTTGGGACACTAAGCAAGCAAGCTCATCACAAAAATGAGTTTGTCACGTCTGTAATAGGGATGCATTGTTTTTTTCCCCTTCTTGATCAAACATCCAGTTCAATCAAGACCATATCTATGTATTCTTTTAACATTGAATATTGATGCTTTGAGAGTTATGCTTTCTGTACATTAGCAATCAGATCCCTATGCAAATATTTGTGAAATAAATGAATTCATTCAGGGTAACAACCAAATATCTGGGGATTTATAATTTTAAAAAAACCTGGAAACTGGATACAAATAGTCTTAGATAAATGCAGCGTGTGTGAGTGCAGTATTACTGTAAAAATGTGTTAATACAGTGTGCAGTTCAAAGCATGACATCTGCTATCAACTTGCCTGACTTTCAAGGATACTTCATTTATGACCTTTGTCAATTTGGTAAGTCATTATACTTAAAGAGTCATATACCTCAATTTCTTCATCTCTATTTGGAAAAAATAATAGTATCCTTACTATGGGTTGTTACCAGCATTGATTAATATTTGTGAAATGTGTTGAAGAGCCCCTGGCATTACACAAGTACAATATGAGTGTTTGCTATTTCTGGCAGTAGTAGGACTAGTGTCTGTGAATATGGTATTATTTATTGCTGCAAGACAAATTACCACAGGCTTAGTGGCTTAAACCAACACCCATTTATTATCCCTCAGTTCTACAGATATCTGGGTTTTAAACACAGAGGCTCAAAAGGCCAAAATCAGCATCCTTCCAAGCTGGGTTTCTGATGGAAACTTTCAGCTCTGGGGAACAACCTGCTTTGAAGTTCATCGAGGTCACTGTCAGATTTCTGTTACTCCTGGTTGTAGGATGAAATTCTCTGATGTGTTCAATTCTCTTGCCCACAATGAAATGGGATCACTTGTTCTTTTCTTATTAATAAGTTTGAGTTCTCTGTGGAGTCTGGTTATCAAACTTTTGTCAGAAACAAACAGGTGCATGGTCTATAGACACATGAAAAAATGCTCATCATCTTTAATCATCAGAGAAATGCAAATAAAAACCACTTTGAGATATCATCTAACTCCAGTAAGAGTAGCCCACATAACAAAATCCCAAAACTACAGATGTTGGCATGGATGGAAAGAAAAGGGAACACTTCTGCACTGGGTGGGAATTCAGGCTAGTATGTTCCTTTTGAAAGAAGTTTCGAGAACACTGAGAGATCTAAAAGTAGACCTGCCATTCGGTCCTGCAATTCCTCTAACAGGTATATGATATCCAGAACACCAAAAATCACTTTACAACAAAAATATTTGCACCAAAATGTTTACTGCAGCCCAATTCATAATTGCCATGTCATAGAAGCAGCCCACATGCCCACTAACACATGAATGGATTAATAAATTGAGGTATATGTATACTATGGAATATCATGGAGCCTTAAAAAAGATGGAGACTTTAACTCTTTTATGTTTACATGGATGGAACTGTAACATATTCTTAGTAAAGTATCTCAAGAATAGAATAGAAAGTATTCCATGTATTCATTACTATTATGAAACCAATATATAATCATCCACACTTTCATATGAAAGATAAAATACAACTATAGGTCAGGATGAAGGGGGGAAGAGAAGGGTAAGGAAGGAGGGAGGGTAATCAGTGGGACCACACCTATGGTGCATATTGCAAAGGTACATGTCAAATCTCTGAAGTGTAGAATATAAATGTCTTAACCCAATAATTAAGTTTGGGTATGCTATGCTAACCAGTTTGATGTAAGCATTCCAAATTGTGTATAAAATCAGCACATCGTACCCCACATTGATTTAATTAAAAAAAATTAAGAAAAGAAATTCTCCGATTTGCTATTGGGACTTCTCTCGGGTGCTGTGAGTTGTTCATGATTCTTGCTTCATGGTCTACTTAGCAAAGAAAAACTCTCTTGTATGAAATCATTCAGGCTTCAAATCCCTGGGACTTCATCTTCTGCTACTTGCCAGAGAAGGCTCTGCTTTTCAAAGCTCATGCCATCAGGTTAAGTCTACCTGGAAAGCCTGTGTAGTTTATGGATAATTAGGCAAACTTAATTATAACTGTAAAATCCTTGTTGCCATGTAACATAACACAATCCAAGTAGAAATACCACACAGTCATCTTGTAATTCTGTCTGTACATCCTTATACCAAATATTCCACAGAAAGTCTTATTGAGAGACAATCATAAAACCTACCTCTCTCCTAATCGTCCCCTTGCTCCATTAATACAAGTAAAACACTGAGATGAGATCACCTTTTAAGGGAATGAGATTTGTAAAGACAATCTCTACCTCCATTCTCCAGAGAGGATGGAAGGCTTCACTAAGATCACTTAGAGATGTCTGAATTGATGATGTCTTCGTAAGAGAAGACCCGTGAGCATCTTTCATTTGCTTATTTCTAAAGGTGTACTAATGGTGCAGGACTCCGTGCTATATTGCAATGCCTTATGTAGACTTTGCATTCAATAGTATTTAATAATATAACTGATTTATGTTAGGGTACCTAGGAGCACAGTATTGTAATTTTTTTTTTTAGAATAAAGCAGAGGGTAAGGAAATGAAAGGGAACAGCACTTTATCTGGTATGAGGTTTTTAGTAGATGTAAAAAAAAGAAAAAAATAGAAAATGTAGGAAAACCAGGTGAGGGAAAGGCTGTATAAGACCATAAAGACCAGGCACCTAGATTGGCTATAAACAATTCATGGAGGAAGTAAAAAGCGTAGAGAAGTGATCGGGAGGAACATAGTTGATCAAGGAATTTAAATCGTGGATCAGAATTTTAGGATGATGAATAACGTTGGGAATCCATGTGGTTGTAAAACCTAGTATGGGGGAGAAAATAAAAGTGTATTCATAGAAAAAAATAGAGTATTTTAACTAGTTATACACTAAGTATCACTTAGTAAAAATAATTCCCATTTAATAGAAACTTAAGTCCATTGCTTATCAAAGAACGCCATCTTTATTTTAAGATTCCTATGAAAAAGTGTGTTTAAAATATCTGATGTAGAAACTGAAATGCAACTATGGATGTATTTTAGCACAACATCCCTTGTCTGGAGTCCCGCCCCACAGAACCTCCTGTGGTTACATAAATGTTCTATATCTGTCCCATCCACAGGGCAGCCCTGAGACACATGGTTATTTACTTCTTGAAATATGGATGGTATAGCTGAAGAATTGGGTTTTTAAAAGTTTAAATAATTGAAGTGTACTCCTGAGTGCCACATGTGGCTTGTGCGTAGTCTACTGGGCAGCACAGAGAGAAGATAACTAGTGTGAAGTCAGACTGTGTCAGTCTTAATTCTTAAAGGCCTTTCTTTTTGTAGTATATATAGTTAAGAAGGAGAAGAAGAACAGAGGAACAAGGCCTCTAAGTTTCAGAATTCTCCCATGCATTGGAAACAGGAAACATTTCCCCAAACCTATGGGATTGGCGTTACCATTACCTCCTCCTTTGCAGTGCTATCTATCAGCTTTTCTGGCCGACTGCTTTATTTTTTCTCCCTTGCTCTCCAGGATTTTTCTCACTTGAGAACTGCTTTTTCCCATGTCTTCGACTGCAAGTAGTAGCATAAGGATTTCTCTTCTAAATATACGGCTCCAGCTTCAGCTTTAAGATGCCTCGTGCATCAACGTTTGCCGACATTATTTGCTTTTTGTTTTTATTTCTCCAGCTGCAAATCTTTCCCAGAGAACAAACTTAGAGTTACACTCCCCTCCTTTGCCAGTATCAAAACAGATTGCCAGGTTCCTGCATGGCTTCTGCAATTCTCTGGCTGTGTTCACTCACTGCTATCTTGGCGTCTCCAAAAAGATGCCACCCTGGTGACAACTATTAATTATTTTTATTTGGAAAAAAAGATATTTAAAAGATTTCTCAATTATAGTCATAGTAGCAGCAGCAACAACAATGGAAAAATCAGCATCACTACAAAAGAAAAAATGTTGTGCTTTGGGTTCTCCATTCCCAACATACCAAATGAAATTTTTACGCAGGTTTTTATATTTCCATTACACATGAGAAAATCTGAATTTCTACTTTCTTAATGAATTAACAGAACAAGAATTAACTAGATTTATTTGATTATCATAAATTTTATTGTATTGATATTTGATGTCTTTTAATACCTTCCGAAAGCTAAAACTCTATGACCAGTCTACTCAGTCCAACCACTTACCTAGGTTGTCTCATATGTTTAAAAATATGGCACTGCTGATATAAATGATAAACAAAACAACTCTTGAATGAGACAATACAGGGAGAGAAAAATTTAGTAAATTTTTAGTGCATATTAAAGACATTTTAATAATAAAATTAGAATTTATTACATTTGTTATTAAAATTTAAAAATTTTAATTTTTAGTGCACATTAAAGATTAAATATTTTAGTGCATATTAAAGACATTTTTATTTTCATTAAAGCATCTGTACTGATATTCCTGCATTTCATTCTACCCATCAAGCCAAGAGGAATTCTTAGACGATTATAGCAAGGATGTCTCATCCTTTTCTGGGGCAGTTTTTGTAGGGTTAAAGCATAGTCTGGAAGCAAAATATATCCAAAAACATTTGCATATCTACTTTAAGACCATGAGGAATTGGCTCGGCGCCTGTGGCTCAATCGGCTAAGGCGCCAGCCACATACACCTAAGGTGGCAGTTCAAATCCCTAGCCCAGGCCAGCCAAACAACAATGATGGCTGCAACCAAAAAATGGCCATGCATTGTGGCAGGCACCTGTGGTCTGAGCTACTTGGGAGGCTGAGGTGAGAGACTCGCTTGAGCCCAGGAGTTAGAGGTTGCTGTGAGCTGTGATGCCATAGCTCTCTACCCAGGGGGATACCTTGAGGCTCCATCTCGAAAAAAAAAAAAAAAAAAAGACCATGAGGAATTTACAGGGCATGCATTTCTTTCTTTAAGTGTTGAAGTTCTATTTTTACTTTGCTTTTTGTATGTAAGACATCCATATGGTTAATCAACGTTATCAGCAAATATTTATTGAACAAGTACTACATGCCAGGCATGGAAAGCCCAGCAGGGCCAGCTCTCTGAATTTCCACTGGTTCAGGTTATTACCTGACTCATGAATCATTCTTCGCTTAGTTAAACTTTGTTAAATTAAATTTGTCTAAAGTTTTTATTTTTCTTTTTTGGCATTGCCTTTTATAAGTATAATGAACAAGTGATTAGATAAGGGAACAACCTAAAAAGAACTTTGGGTTTTCATTTGGTGAAGATAATACTTATTTTTTATATTAATGAATAATAGATGGAATTGAGGACTGTTTCCCTCAGAGTAGGCTAGGGCCATAAAACAAAAGAGAATCTAATTCTGAGGCTGAGACCAAGTCTTGTATGATTTTGTATAACGGTGCTCACTAGGCTAAAGTGATCTATGTGGCTGGTGAGCCCAGCACACCCTGTTCCCCGACTTCTTGTCTCATACAGGCTGGAGAAAGCGGTGCAGCCGAGAGGAGCTGGTGACCCACAGTGGCGACCAAAGAGGTACAGCGATGGGCTTGTAGCCGGAGGGGTTTCTGATACTGAGTCTAGAGCCACCCTTCCAGAAAGAAATGCCTCACACAGTACCTGCAGTTTACAGTGGATTATAAAGGTGCCGTCAGTGCCCTGTTCGAAGCCCTGGTACTGGGAAGGTGGGTGCAGGGACTGGCAGTCCAGGCTGAGACTTCCTCCTCCACCCCCCACCAAGGCAACCATTTGAAATCTCCCTGCCCAGTGGCCTGAGGCAACCTACCCTTGATAGTAATAGTTCATTACCAGGCTGGAGAATATGGGTGGAGTGGAGGAAGCCCAGACCTGGGGGAATGAGAGCCCCGGCTTATTCAAGGGCGTGCCGGGCCAGAGTGTGCCCTTCCTGGGACCAGGTCAGCAGAGTCTGCGCACACAGACTGCAGAAACTACATTATCAAGTGCTCACCTTAGGGGCCGCCTGATGCCACTCTGATGGCAGGTGGAAAGATGGGGGGTGACGGGGAAGGAGCTAGGAGAGGAGCGTGCGCAGGTACACCCAGAGGGGACAAGAAAGGGGCAGGTTTGGAGGAGGGGTGTATAAAGACACTCAAAGGGGAAAATAGTCCTTTGTAGTCATCGATTGGGCCAACCCCATTTGGATTTGGAGGGCATATTGTATATCATTAAAAATAAATGTCCAGTGATCGCTGAGCACCAAATGATGTTACTATCTTGTAATAAAACCAGCGATTCCTCTTCTGGTGCTTTTCGCAGAAGGCCCATCAGGGCGCCTGCCTGTGCAGCTGGCGCCCCTCAGTTGGTGGCTACATGGGTCAGCGTGAGCAGCAGCGGCAGGTGCCTCGGGCTGCAGAGCAGTTGCCCTGAGCTACTGCAGTCCGCGTCTGCATAGAAGCGGCAGCCAAGATAGAAGATGTACAGGTTGATGAGAAGGGCGACCATGGGGAAGGTCCATTTGCTGAGGTCCAGCGTCCGCATAGAAGCGGCAGCCAAGATAGATGTACAGGTTGATGTGGAGGGCAACGACCAGGAAGGTCCACGTGGTGAGGTCCAGCATCTGCATAGCGGCGGACATCGCGACCAGCCCGGCAGCCGTGCAGTGCCAGCGTCGGTTGGGTGACCCACCACTGCAGTAGCCGCCCAACCCCCGAGTAGTCCTCGCGCAGGCCCCAGCTCAGGGAGTTGAAATGAGGAAACTGCCAGGAGTAGAGGATTCCTCCGGGAAGACACACCCAGCGTCCAGGCTGCCAGGGTCCACTGTCCAACCCAGGACAGGTGGGATGGCCCAGACCACTGCCCCGACCCATGTTGGCAATGCTGACCCTCTTCAGTGGTGTGTAACAGCAGGTGTAAAGGAGAATGTTGAAGTCCCCCAAGGCTCCTGGGAGTCAGAAGGACCCCACCCAGGTCAGAAGGGCCCCACTCCTGGAACAGCCCAGCAAGTGGTAAAGGACACAGCTAGCAGCAGGTTCGGCACGCTGACCTGTCCATGACCCAGAGGTCCATTCTTCGTCCTAGTCATGTCTGAGTCAATGGCAACTCATCAAATGGTTGACGAGTTAGCAGCAAGGATGCAAGGCCCGTCCCAACAGAGGTAAGGAGGAAACAGGACGAGTCAAAGGGTCCTGGGGCCAACGCAAATCCAGCTGATGGGGGACGCAGCTCCAGCTGGGAGTCTGACTTTGTATGTCTAGCCATAAGCCCAGGTGAATCATCCGCATGCAGCTTCATCTCTTTCCCCTGCTTTTCTTCTTTTGTCTCTTTCCCCACATTTACTGAGCCTTCAATGACTGAGGCTGACTCAAGTTCCAACAGCTCCTTTTCATGTGGCTTCCTGGACAAAGATACACTGGGGGCTCATCTGGCGAATCTGGATGAAAGAAGGCTCATTGGCGAATTTGGCTTGACCTGAGATGTCTTTTCCAGGGAAGGAGATTCCAGTGGTTCTGGCTTTGGTTTGACTTGCTGGTTGAGCTTCTGGTCAGTTGTGTGACATACATGTGTTGGAGGAAATTAAACTGCTGAAATGTGACCTGGTCACTGGCCTTCCTGAAAAGATGCATGAACTCATGAGAGGATTCCTAGAAAGTTAGAAAGTTCTTCTTTCAAGATACCAGAGACATCCCCCTACCCAGCCAAAAGCCAAAGAGGAACCGTCCAGCTTCCATTTATGTTTACCTCGGCTCCTTCTAGTTTGAGGATTATATCAGGGACCATGCTAGTGACACAAACCAAAAGTCTGAGGGGGCCTATAGCCCTCTTGTCAGGAGCTGTCATCATCGTTGCCATTGTTATCAACAAAGCTTCTGAGTGGGAACAAAGAACTTCTCTTGTTATCACAAACCAGTGGCTAAGGACTGAGGTTAGGCCAAGAGGCCTGTGGTTCTCCAAGGTTGCCCTCCGCCTTCTCCTCTAGCTTCCACTACCTGGCAGCAGGGGTGAGGAGGGAGTGTGCAGGATGCTGCCATAGCTCATGAGTCTGGCCACTCCTGGGAACCCCATGTCCTCTCTCCTCACTGGCTATTGGGTGCCGTCATCTTCCCTCCCCAGCCCCTGTGGGAAGAATGGATATTGTCTTTCCAGAAAGGATTACAGTCAAACAACTGAGGTTCAGGGAAGTGTCCACATGCTAGCGTTCCTACTTAGAGAATGGTAATGGTATTCGTACAATCCCTGTTTCCATTCTTTCATTCAAACATTTAATTACTCATCAATCATTCACGGGGTGCTTCCTATACGCCAGAACTCCTCCAGGCACTGGAGATACAGAGATGAACAAAAAAGTCCTGTCCTCAGATGACTCCTATTCTACACTTTATATACTCTCTGACTTCTCAGAGGTTTCATTAAACATGAATTCGTGAATGCTGCTTATCTATCTTTTCCGAATCTCTTTTTCGGGATCTGTAAAATGGAATAAAACCTCCTCACAAGGCTTTTACACAGATAACATACAAAACATGTAGGAAACTATAAAAATTGAAGGAACCATGGCTTGTGAATAGTGGATTGCTACCACAGGCAGTATTTTGTTAAATTCTCTACTAACGAGATGATGGTAATATCAAGATTATGAAGCAATACAGTCGGGAAGACCACAGTTGGAGTCCTTGAACTGATAAGATCAGATATTTGACCTTGCAAAGTGTATTAACCTTATTGACATAATGTCTTTTTTCTGCTAAGTGAAAATTTGATTTAATTTGAAAGGTAGTTATAAAGATTATTGATAGCCTATGCAAATTGCCTACCCACTGAACAGGAACTATCTTAAATGCTCAAAAAAGACCAGGTATGAGAAGTTACAATTATGTGGAGAAACCAGGATTCTCGCAGCCTTGTGGGAGAGTATAGGTTAGGGCACCTATTCTGGAAATGTGTTTGGCTACATTTTCTAAAGCTGAACATAAACATTTCTCCCAGCATGTAAATGCCACTGCACTTGGGTTTGCCCCAAGACATCCTCTTCAGAGAGGTGCCTGTGGCTCAAAGGAGTAGGGTGCCAGCCACATATGCGGGAGGTGGTGGGTTCAAACCCAGCCCTGGCCAAAAACTACAAAAAAAAAAAAAGACATCCTCTTCTAGATGACTGTATCAGTGCTATTTACAATGGACCAAATCTGGAAACTAATTTAATGCCCATCATTGGTTGAATAGCTCTTCAGAGGGTGGAGTGCTATTCAACAACATGAATCAATGATTTACAACACACAATAACATCAGTGAATTTCAGAAACTGATATTGAATGAAAGGAGCCGGACTTAAAGAAGTATGTACTCTATGATGCTGAAGGATTACAGAATAGGTCAAACCTAAATATTCCACTTTTGCATAGGGATGGCTTGAACTACAGACACTGTAAAAAACAGCAGTGCAAAAAAGGTGTTGTGACCTCTTTTTTTCATCTCTTAAAAGCAGGTGATAAAATCCTCATGTGAAAGATACTCTCCCTATTCAGGATAAGAGTCATATTCTTATTTTCAAGGATGGGAAGCTGCATGCTACAGAAATAAATCAAGTATTAGTCCTGGGAATAATGCCTCATAGTTAGCAAAATTAGAAAAATAACGACTGGATAATTTGTGAAAACTTTTGAAAAATAACTTTTAAGGCCTTAGAGAACAAGCAAAAGTGGGAAGACACCAGCAAGTTGTCTTTGTTGACAAGCAAGAAAGAGGTACTCTCTGTATTTCTTTTGAAGGCATGTCTCAGTTTTCAAGGAGCAAGTAACAGATAAGGCTTTATGAGAATGTGAAAGTCCGATGGGGCATAAAATACAATTTTGGTGATCCCAGAGCAGCTGGCAGTTAAGGGAGATATGCCAGACAAGAGAAAGGAAACCCAAGGCTGTGTGGATATTACCCTCAGATCTTCACCATTTTATTGCATGTGTAGAGGGTGTACAAGGACCCTGCAAAGAGCACAGCAGATGAGAGAGAGAAATTTCTGCAGCTGCTTGGTGCTGGGGTATTTTTAATCTAATTAGGTTAGGAGGGTTTGGGAAACCCCTGGGCTTGTCAATGACTTAGCAGTATCAGTATTTCCCAATAAGACCAAGAGAAAAGGCTACACTCTAACACAAAAGCAAACTGAAATGAACATCCTTCATTGAAGGCAACAATCAATACCTTGAAAGAAAAAGAAAATTTCTCTTACTTTAACCTTCCGGAATGAAAACCAACACCTCACATAGGAATTCAGTATAATCCAACGATGTCTGATAATCCATCAGAATATGGAGAAGTGACTGCTACCTGCAAGAAGAAAAAAATCAATACAGGTTGCTGCAACCCGTTGGGCTCCTGTGGCCCTGGGCTTGGTTAGCGCAGGAAGGAACCAGGCAGAAGCGGATTAGAAGTACAAGCTTGTGGAAGGCTCGCTAGCCCTCACTTTCCGGGTAGCCCCGAGCAACCTCCGCACCAGCCTTTTATTGAAAGGGAATGATACAGGTGAGGGGATTAATTAACAATGACAACGTGCTGAGGGCACGGGCTCCTCCCACAAGGAACTCCTGTGGAGGAATGGCCCGAGGTGCAGCCTCAGCTGCAGAACATCTCGCTTGGGATGTTGGCGTCTCCTACAACAGGTAGCTCTACTGTTGATATGTATGTTTTAAATACCATACAAGGACCTGAAATAAGGTATTACAGACATCAGATGCTTCATAAAGGCAAAACCAACGTGAATGGAGTGGATTAAGATTTGGGGGATTCTAGCTAAGAAGGGGAAACTTTAAGGTAGAACCAAAGGGAAATATCTAAAAATAATGGAATACCTTAATTAAAAAAAATCATTGGATACATTTAAAAGACTAAAGACTATAAAATAAATCATCAGTAAATTTGAAGAATCAAATACACAGGAAAAAAAAATGTGGGCAAAAATTACCACATAGAGTCTCTTTGAGCTATAGCAAAACATCAACTAACTTTTTAAAGCAACATTCAATTATAGCATTTTAATGTTCAGTTTTAACACTAAACAACTAATATATGTTTAATTATAGTTCTAGAAAAAGAAAGGCCAAAATGTGATGAAGATTTTTAGAGGAATAACAATCACAGTTTCCCCCCAATTTTTGAGAAACATCAACCAACGAATCCAAGAAGTTGCAAGAGAGGAACAGAAATAAAGCTGTTTTCAATCATGAGGATCCCTTTCCTGCAGACCTTACCTAAATGAAGGAGTATTTGATTTGCTGAGGACAGGATCTGAGAAACAAGAGGCCTACACCATCTAATCTATATAGGCAATCTTCCCAGACTGACTGCTTTTCATCTTAACTTTACCGTATCTGAATTTTGTGACCTTACACACCTGTGTGTCTGTTCTCTCTTTTTAAAAATGATATAATTGCTTTTTCTTTTCTGTTTATTGTTGGGGATTCATGGAGGGTACAAAGAACCAGGTTACATTGATTGCATTTTTTAGGTAAATTCCCTCTATAATTGTGTCCCACCCCCAAGAGATATGTCACACACTGTGACCCCCCTACAACCCCCCTCCCTCCTTCCCTCTCTCTGCTACTCCCTTTCCTCACCCCCTCTCTCCGTTACCCTCTCTGCTATTCCCTTTCCTCACCCTCTTTCCTCCTTCCCTCCCTCTGCTCCTACCTTCCCCCACCCCCTCCCTCCTTCCCTCTCTCTGCTCTCCCCTTCCCCCACATCCAATTTCTTTATTAAGACTTAATTAAATTAATTAATTAATCTTTTTTATTGTTTCAGATTCATTGAGGGTACAAAGAGTTAGGTTACACTGATTGCATTTGTTAAGTAAAGTTCCTATTATAGTTCTGTCTCACCCCCAAGAGGTGTGCCATACACTGAGACTCCCATCCCCCTTCCTGGTCCCCACTCCCCATGCTCCTTCATTCCCCTACCCCACCACTTGTATTAGATCATCTACTGCCTTCATATTAGAATTGATTGCATTGGATTCTTGCTTCTCCATTCTTGTGATGCTTTACTAATAAGAATGTGTTTCAACTCCATCCACGTTAATACAAAAGATGTCAAGTCTCCATCTTTTTAATGGCTGAATAGTATTCCATGGTATACATATGCCACAGCTTGTTAGTCTATTCCTGGGTTGCTGGACATTTAGGTTGTTCTCACATTCTGGTGATTGTAAATTGAGCTATGATAAACAGCCTAGTGCCAATGTCCTAATGATAAGATGATTTTTGTTTTCTTCTGGATAGATGCTTAGTAATGGGATTGCAAGATCAAATGGGAGGTCTATGTTGAGGATTCTCCCTACTTTCTTCCAAAAAGGTTGTATTCATTTGCAGTCCCATCAGCAGTGTAAAAATTGTTTTTCTCTCCACATCCACACCACATCAGTATCGGCAGTTTTGAGACTTTGTGACCCCCATTCTCACTGGGGTTGGGTTATTTCTCAGGGTGGTTTTGATTTGCATTTCTCTGATGATTAGGAATGATGAGCATGTTTTCATACATTTGTTAGCCATTTATCTGTCTTCTTTAGAGAAGGTTTTATTCATTTCTCTTGCCCAGTGATATCTGGGAGTGTTGGTTCTTTTTTATTGATTAATTTGAGTTTTCTATATATCCTAGTTATCAAGCCTTTGTGCAATTCATAATATGCAAATATCTTTTCCTGTTCTGAAGGTTTTCTGTTTACTGTAGTGGTTGTCTCTTTAGCTGTACAGAAGCTTTTCAGTTCAATTAAGTTCTATTTATTTTTCTTTGTTGTTGTTGCAATTGCCATGGAAGTCTTCCTCATGAAATCTTTCCTCAGTCCAATATCTTCAAGTGTTTTCTCCACATTTTCTTTGAAGATTTAGATTGCTTCAGGCCTTACGTTTAAATATTTTATCCATATTGAATCAATTTGTATAAGTGGTGAAAGGTGCAGGAAAAAATGACATAATTTCATAGTGTAATGTTATTCTGGGAAAGTAAATAGTTAATACTCATGAAGCACTTAGAAGGATCCCCAACAACTAGCAAGTATTGAACAACAATTGTGATTTGTTTTATGAATATAAATTATTTAAATATGGCTAAGCAGATGCTGACTTGTGAATGTTAAATATATAATCTTTTAAAAGCTATGCAATCTGTATTGATAAACATTTTATAAACTCTATCCATTATTTCTTTGCCTTGATGACAAACTGAAGCCAAACTGATAACCAAAATAACATTTCCTACATGGGAATTTATAAGCTCAAGGAACCCATCATTTGAAGTTAACAAAAATCTATAATAATGTTTAAAAAATATCATCTTAAATTTACTTTTAAAAAATACAATTAATTCAATCAGAACTGTCATGAACTTCATGGTTTTGTGACTGGCTCATCATGGAGTGGGACTTTTAACCCAGCAGTGATTAACAGAGACAAAAACTGTCCTAATTTTAGAAGAGTGATGTGAGAAAAACAAATGCATAGCAATACTGACTTGGGGGGGGGGTAAAACTGACACATAGTTAGTAATATGATAATTTCTATCTCTTCAATTAACTGGCTGAATTAACTAACAGCTCTATAGTTAAATCCTTTTGCCAACTATTTTTGGAGCTTGAAGGACTTGACGATTATGATTTCAACTGCAAAAGAAATTAGTGGAATTGAGCTTATGTGAAGGGGGCAAGTGTATAACTCAGAGTTATCTAAGGTAACCTTCACGTGTCATTCAAGTTTGCTAATGATGAAGGATAAATGTGTCCTAATATGTAGTTATATATATATATAAATTATAATAAATCTCACCTTCAGAAACTGTAACCCCAGCAATTATCTTGAACTTAGATCAGCAAAGCTTCTAATCTTCCCACACATGCTGGAGGTATATTTTTTAACACTGCCATGGTTTGCCATTGCAAAGTAATAATATTAGAGCAACTGTTGCTCAAGAAAGGGAATTATCTTTTCAACACTTAAAAACAGTTGTGGACTGTTTCCTGTTTGCCCAGCATGGACATACTTTACCAGACCCTTCCCATTAGCCCATCTTTGGGGTGTCCCTGGTAAGGCTCTATATTGTTTTCCAGTATGTCTCCAGAATGACAGCTCTATTAAACAGTACCCTCAACTTTGGCACGGTTCTTTGAAGCTTTCTTGTTCTGGGCTGTATAATGGTGGTAGGAAGGGGAGATTTGGAAGTGGTTGCTTGGTTCATTGGAGAACCAATGATCATTTGAGACCAATTCGGAATGTATGACAATATCCTGTTAAGAAATCCTACTTGAAATTTGTGATTATTATGTGCAACTAAATCAGTCTATCTTTCACATCTTCCATCGGCATGCTGGCATCTTTTAGAGAGGCTCTCATCGCACCTTCAACAGCTGTCAAGTTCTCATTATCTATCTCTTAAAAATTGAATTTAAATAGATGTAAATTCTTTCCTGAAGGTTATTGTTTTTAGCATGTCATAGAAATGTAGTGCTAAGAGAATCTTAAGTACTAAAGACTTGCTCATCTATTTTAACTGAATTAAAATCACCCTAATTAGAACAAAGAAATAATTCCATTTATTCATAAATTGTTCTAGCAAGGGAATCTATCACTGTCACTTCCACTGGGT
Organism: Galagoides demidoff; assembly: GCA_963574575.1. Taxonomy (NCBI): domain Eukaryota; kingdom Metazoa; phylum Chordata; class Mammalia; order Primates; family Galagidae; genus Galagoides; species Galagoides demidoff. The sequence continues at coordinate 17,898 of CAUYQV010039717.1, read as the reverse complement.
AGAGACTCAAAGGCAGGGAGAAGAGCATCTCAGTCTCTTTAGGCTACTACAGCAAAATACCTTGAACTGGGCACTTTATAAACAAAAGAAATTTATTTTTCACATTTATGGAGGCGGGGAAGTGCAAGATTGAGATACAAACAGGTGTGGCGTCTGGTGAGGACTTGCTCTTTGCCTCAAGCATGGCACCTTTCCTTGTGGCAGAAGGGGCATAAGAAAATAACCACTTCTCCCCTCATACCTTTTTTTAAACAAGGACATTAATCTGATTTATGAGGATGGAGCCCTAATCACCCCCAGCGTCCTCACCTCTTAATAGTATCATATTGGGGATAAAGTTTCAGCACATGAATTTCTGGAAGACACCTTCATACTATAGGAGGGAGTATTACAGTTTCATAGTGGAAACAGAAAGGTTTTGCAGATGTCCTAATTGGAAGTTGTTGCCATGGAGAAGCTGGAGGTGAGCTGACTAAAAGCAAGGCATCCCCTGTGATTGGCTACGAAACATATTTGGCTTTCTCTGGTTAGTCCTTAGTTGGAAGGACAGGCACTAATTACAGAAGCTAGTAGTTGGTTAAGTCCTTACAAATTGATTAAATATGTCCCTAATTTAATTACTACACAGATTGTGGTTAGGTTTTCTGGACTGGTTGCTACAGATTGTGAGTGAGAATTTTAATTTTATAAGTGTTCTGGCAATTGTTCATTTGCACATTCTACCTACTATTTGTCTCTGCCTTTCTTTGCAGGTGAAGAAATTGAGAACCTCAAAAGAAATGTTTAAAATTTGCATCCATCCCTGATTGCAGCTTTTGTGTTTGTTTCATATATTCATTGAAGAACTGTTATTTTTCAAAAGCTAAGCACAGGTCTCGGCTGAACAAGAGAGACAAAGTTCTTCCCATCATGAAACTTGCTTTCTTTTCACACAAATAATCCCATAATATTATGTCAAGTTCAGTTTTTCCAGCCAAATCACATTTTGTCACCAGTTTTCAGACACCTTCATTTTTTCCCCCTTTTTCTGTGGGTGTTATTTTGTTTCTCAAAGACAAATCATATTTTGTTGATGGGATCTTACCTGCCTGACTTTAAAAGCAGCTGTGTGTCTACTCAATTAAAGTCTTACATTTGTCATTATTCTTCCCAAGAAATGACTTAAACAGTAGCACCAGCAACTGAGGGAATGTGCTCACATAGACACTTCTGTTCTTTACCTCTGTTGATTTTTAAGTGTATCGAATGGAAACATTCAAGAAAATGAATTTGTTTCATTGCTGCATCTTTTGGCATATATCACTCATAACATGTAGATCGGTTGGCTGTAAGCTTAGCAAAATAAATGCATCTTTAGATAGGTTTTGCATCCTTGAGATTTTTACGTGCATATATTTGATGTAGCCATTTTGCCTTTATGAAATGGGGGTAGAAGTGAAGTCAAAGGTATTTTTGTGGAGAAGCTACTTTTTATTCCCTCAGGTCCTGAGAAATCACAGTATAGGTTATGGGAATGGCTCTGAGTGATTTTTTAAAGTAATGAAATGCAAGAAGCACATTTTTCAGTGATGGAGAAGGGCACCGATTTGCCAAATGAAGTAGAGAAATGGTTATCAGGCACTAATGTGAGTCAGAATCGCTTTCTGATGCGGTAAGTCAGAAGGAGGCTTTGTAACATGCGTTTATGACACGTCAACAGGAGCTGGTGTTGGTGCTCTGGAAGTCATACTTTGAGAACCACTGGAGTAGAGGATGCATCATGTAATGAATTCCCCTCTGCTTTGGAAGTCCAGTAATTCACCTTAGTTTCAGTAATGGAAAACACTTTAAGATTAGATCAAACAAAGTGCAGGCTCTAATGGTGAGGCAAATTTTTGTTACTTTTTGGCTTGATGTTTGGAAACCCATACAGGATTCTGCCTTGTGTGGGTCATTAAATTCCACCAAATTAATATTTGGAACAAAAGCACTTTGGGGGGAAAAAAACCAAGACTGATTTTTTTACTAGTAGGAGATTTAATATAACATTTATAAAAATGAAATTAAAATATAAAGCCATTGAGATCTTAAATATTAATTTCCATAAGCCTAATGGATTTCCTCTGCAGCTTACAGGAGTATAAGTATATTCTTATTAAATTTAAACCAATAAAACTTTCTGTACTGAATGTATGATAACAACTGCAATTTCTAAAAATAAATGTTCTTTACAAATTAAAACAAACAACATCTTTGCAGTTTAAATAGTAATATCAGTGAACTGTTGCATATCTTAGAAAGGTTTATTTTACTATTTAAGAAACTTTGATAGAATTATAAACATCATGGCAAAGTGGGGGCATGAATTTTAACTCAAATCAAAACTTTGTCCTAACTAATTAATAATGTTTATGTTTTGAGCCCCTGATAACATTGAAGTGTGACTATTACCCAACCATCTCACTTACATTTTAGTAGCATAAATTTCTAGTCCTTTTGTCAATATTATTCATTCTCAAAGTTAAATACCATTGGACTTGTAATTTTCACTTTTAAAAAGAAAATTTCACTTAAAGATAAATGAATTATAGAATGTTACCTTTTACTTATTTATAATTAATTATATGGCAAATACAAATGACCATATTCAACTTAATTTCTTTTCTTATCCTGTTCTACATTTTTTGTTCTATTTATTACATTGTCTTCATAAGGAGGACTTCTGAAGCCCAAAATATCAAAATCTCAGGATCATCTATGTGTGCAACCCAATATTTAAGTCCATCAGGAAGAGAAATGTATTCCACAATGCTGGGCATAAAACCAGGCACATCCCGAAGTCTTCTGATTAACACAAAAACTGACTCTAAAGACTCAGTGCCCAGAATTTGGAGGAATTCAGTTTTACTCACACTGTTCAACTGTTATACTTTAAAGTGTGACATTTAGAGACTTCATTCTGCCTGAACCAAAATAAAATAAAGGACTCTAAACATCCACACATCATGTTCCCAACTGGATAATCAATACATCAATTTGAGCATACGAAGTCAGGCTTCTAAAGCCTTGCGCCAAATGATAATCCAGACTTCTTTGGGTCCAAAGAACTAGCCTCTTGCTAAGATTTTCAGTCTAAGTACATCAGAAGTCCCAAGCCTGTGCAGCAGCTTCACGGACAGAAGTCACAGTTTACTGTTCATTGCCAATATTCCCCCCAGCACAATAACTTTTTCCATCCCTTTCATGGGGAAATTTCCTCCATACTGCTGCAACTTCTGTCTGCAACTTAGCATGTAACAACTGTGCCAACTTTGAATGGCTTTGTTCTGAATCTACAGATGCCTATATTCTTAAACAAAGACTTCTTAGAGAGAGTCTTGCTTGCCTTCTGGTTAGGCAGGTTAGTGGGAAATTTGGCTAGGAGGTAATCAGGAAAGGTAAAATTCTATTTTTTCCCATTCATCAACAGCAGCGCAAAATAAATGCATAATAATAAATCAGTAAAGAATCCCTTGCCACTGTGTGGTGTGTGTGTTTATGAGTGTTTGTGAGTATGAACTTGAGCTTAATTAGAAGGGAGGAGGGAAGGAAGGGAGAGAAGGAAAAAAGGAAGGCAGGAAGCAAGGAAGGAAAGAAGGAAGAGTAGATTAATTAAATTATGCTGTTCCCTACCTCCCCTTTCTGAAATAAAAGCAGTTTCCTGTGTCAAATACCTTTTTGATGGGGAATTTTCCTTTTTGAAGTGATTAGAGTAAGATGTGCACTAATTGGGCAGTATTTTCACAATAATTCATAGCTGGGGGCCTTTATTCCTCACTTGAATTCAATTTTCTGTCCTTTTCTTTAATAAATATAAATAAGTCTTCAGAAGTAGGACACCCTGGGATTCTTTGTTGGAAGACAAGCGTCTCCTTCATCCCAATGCTGTGTGTGAACACAGTTCACAGTCACAACGTGACCCTTTTACAACCTTATTTTGGAAATAGTTGAAAAGCTAAAATAAAAATATGCTTACCCTGATATTTGGTGTTTTAAATGAGCATTATGGTTCTTTCTTTCTTTCTTCTTTTATCTCTTAAGGTAGAAAATGTCACAATATAATCTTGGTGAGTAAAAATAGAGACATAAACTCAAATGGATTACCAGCTTATATTTACTTTTATGTATTTCTCATTATAAGTAATCTAAATTTAACAAAAATTGTGTCTAATACTGAGGTGATCTTTGCCTACAAACCTGACAAGCACTTATTATTTAATTCTATTTAAAATCTTCATCTTCTAAAACTTTCTGTTTGTTTCTGAGCCCATTACTTAGCACAGTTTACAAATGAACATAATAGATGATGAATGAAAAATTAAATAGGTAATTCTATGTTCAGCTGAACTAAGCAATCTTTGATATTCTAAGTCTATTTTTTACTTCTTCTTGCTATCCTTATAATAAAATAATTATTAACTATTTCAAATAATTTATATCTGACTTCTCTGATTGACTTTAACTTTACTCACACATGGTCTATACCTACATTCTTTACTGTGGTGTCCCCAGGGCCTGAAAGATAACTAATGCAGAATAAGTGAACACAGGCTAACTCACTGAATAAATTAACAAAATGAACAAATGAAAAAGAAGAATACTAGGGGAGACATCTGGAAAAATGCTTAGAAACCACATTGTGATGAGTCTAATAGGCCTTTTTAATCCTTCTTTTTATGAATGAATTACAGATACCTGGAAAAATGGCAAAAAGTAATGAGCACCTTTTGTTGCTTTCAGTGGTGGGAGGATGAAGTAGATGAAGAATGAATAAAGGCCAAAATAAGAGGTGAAGATTCCGACTTCACCGAATTCCAAAATTCTCTGCTCTTACTTCATTTTGCCAAAAACACTTCCATTCTTTCAGGCTCATCTCAATCTTTTCCTATTGTGGTTGTTTAGTCCATTGTGACCTTTGCCTAATTCAGACCTTTCTACACTTTCTATGGGACATAATCTCTTATCAAAAACACATGAACATCTGTAATTAAGTGAAGGCTCGTGAGATGAGACCTTCCTGGATTTGAGTGGGCCCTAAATGCAACGATAAGTGTCCATAAAAGAGAGAAAAAGAGAAGATAGAGACATTAAAAAAAAAAGGCCAGGTGGAAACAAAGGCAAAGATTGGGATTATGGACCCACCCGACCCCCCCAGCCCAAGGAAAGTGGTTGTAGGCAGCCACTGGAAGCCAGGAGAGAGAGATGCAATCTATGGTTACTCAAAGTCTCCAAAGGGAATAAATCTGCCAATATTTTTATTTTTGTATTTCTAGCCTCCAGGACTGTGAGAGAATAAATTTTTGTTGATTTAAAAACAAAACAAAACAAGAGAAAAGAAAACACATGAACATCTTCTCTGCCAGACAACTGGGATATTTTCTTATATCTTCTTGTGTGTCTGTGTTTCATCTCTCCAACTCAATCATAAGATCCTCGGAGTTAAATCCTATGTTGAAGAACTAAGAGTCTCATCAATAAATGGTCACCCTCTTCTCTGAATGCATCTGAACAAGTAGAGAAATAGAATGCAAAGTAAACATTGAAGCTACTCTGTAATGGTGACTGCTGATAGAGTTTAACGCACAGGCATAACTTTGGGTTGGTTGATTAAATGGACTAGGTAATATTTATCTTCAGAATTTGGCACCTATCCTAATCTTATCTGCCTTCAGGTATCATTTACTACTATTTTTTTTTTTTTGTTTTGCCTCCACAAAAGGTGTTTATGTGCCTGCAATAACATGTAAGATTTTTGTGCGTGATTGTAATATTTCAAAGTTGGCATTGTCCTTCGAAGTACAGCCAATTGCAAAAGGATGTAAATGAGGTCTAGGTAAGACCAAAATGTGTTTGTAACAAGAGCATGCTACAACCATACTTCTTATGAATTTATCAAATCACTCATTTTTATAGAATATGTTAGAATTATTTTTCAACCATTGTATATTTCCTTACCTCATGTTCTTCGTTTTCATCTAATAACAACAAAACACTGAAACATACAGAAAATACACTTGGCTTTGATCATGAAAGTATAGAGAAGTTAAAATACATCAGTTGTAACATTTATTATTCTCAGAATACAATGTAAATGAGAGATAAAGCTGACAAATTTCACAGGTTACTCAACATTGAGACCATCAAGTGTTTCAGTCTGTGATGGAATAAATAAGGGGAGGAAATTAAGGTTGTGCAAATTATTCCTATACATAGATTTTAATGTCAGGCAGACAAAAATGGTTAAGGGTGTTTGGACAAGGATAGTAAGGAAGCAAACACTGAGCTATGGATTGGTTACACTTTGTTTGGGTGGCTGGTGGGATTTACACCAGATCAGTCCATCTTTAGCAAGATAGCATGAGCTTGCATTGACAAACACAAAAATTTTATCTGGTAGACTTTGAGCGGGATTTAATTTCTATGAATTGGCACTTAGGACATCTAAATTTTCAGCACAAAGATAATTAGTCTTTACTATGTAAGGCAGAAGATGATAAGTGGAATGAATTTAGAATCTGAAATCCAGGTTGGTCTCATACTAAAATGACTGACATTTGGTAAGACATGTTACTATACAAGCTTTCATTTTTGCATCAAACAAAATGCCTATCTTAAAATGTTTTAATGAGGCTCAAAATCAAAGTTGCAGAGCAGGTCAAAAGGCTATTAGTTATGAATTATTTAATAAATAATAGTCCTCTTTGTGAAGGCCTTAGAGATATTATAAATTGCAATTTTAAAAAATAGTGACAAATGAAAATTACACAGATTAAATTATGGAAATATGCTTTTGCTTTACTTTTTATAAGAGAAAATATGCATACATACAGGATAGTAAATAAAAGATACATAGGGTATGAAAATTAATTTCACAAACTCATCCTGGAAAAAGTGCTACATGCATCATCACTGAATATCACTCACCTTTGAAACACTCCCCTTGGGAAGTTTGGACCAATGACAGTGCCTAGTCCACTTTTCAAAGTAAGTTTGAAATGCTTTTTCTGGAATGATCAGTAGAGCTGTTGCCATACGAGTCCTGACAATTAAGTTTGCAAACTTGCCAACATGCACTTACTTTGGCAGCACTATACAACATGGTAAGGTTCCATGACCTTGGTATATCAGTGCCTGACAACTGTTTTCTTTTCAACATGTGACAGTGTCTTGCTGGCTGGCATTCAGTATTGTTGGGTGTTTTTGTGTGTTGTACAATGACAGCACTAATGGTCATTTCAGAAAGACTTTTAAAATTGCTTTCAAGGGTGGATGAGGTGCTGGAATGGGTGCATAGCTGCCTCAGAGGAGTACTTTGAAGATGACTACAGTGATATTCAGCAGTGAGGTATGTAGCACTTTTTAAAGAATGAGTTCATGAACTTGATTGGCACACCTTATATGTCCAATATTAATAGTGATTATTGGTGAGGACTTTTTCATTCTCTATGCTTTTTGTAATCTTTCTCAAATTTTAAAAAATAAGAAATTACATTTAAATAGAAAGAAAATACTGAAAATAAATATAGAAATAGCCCAATGTGAAAGCATGAGGAAACCAGAAGTATATCCACAGATTATATACAGGCAATTGATCTTTGTCATGCAGCATGGCAGAGCATTTGGGCAACAAACAGATTTTCTCAAAAATACATACAATTGATACCCACATTAAAGAAAAAAGTGAATTAAAATGAAATAAAATCCTTACTTCATATCATATATGATAATCAACTCCAGGAGAATCATAGGGCCAAACAAAAAATTTGAAGCAATAAAGATTGTTTTTATGACATCAGAGTAAAAAACAATTTAAGGAAATAATTGTCACCCTTGACAATGGTGGAGTCTATCTTTCAAAGAAACATAAGAAAAGTGAGACATAAACCAGAAAAGTAATATCCAAAACCATAAGGGACTTTCAAACAGACTATAGAGAGATTAGTCACACACTTGCCACACAACAAGTAGATTGCCATTAAAAAGAAGAGCAAGGGTTATTAAAGGAATTTTACAAAAAAAAAAAAGAAAAATAAAATGGTACCCAATCATATAAGCAATCAAAAAACACAAATTAAAATTAATTTAGATTAATTTATTAATATTAAGGAGCATTAAAACTTGACTATACCTAGCATAAGTAAGGATGGAGAACAGTTAGAATTCTAATACATTTTACTGTTTGGCAATAGCCAATGAAGTGGATATACTCATACTTTGTGACCCAGAAAATGCACTCTTAGACATATAACTCAAAAAATTTGCACAAATGTACCCAAGAACACACAAACCAAAATGTTCATGGAAGCATTTCCATAATTTACAAAAAGTAGAAATAATCCTTTGCCCATCAACTGTAGAAAAGGTAAATACAGGGTAATACTATAGCAATGTAGTATTTTAAGGCTTATCAGTAGAAACAATAATATGGACTGGGGAGTGTATTATGGCTCCAGTATGATTTAAATTTTCTGAGAAAGTACATAAGGTAACAGGGTATTACCTAAAGTAGCAAATTCCATTCTTTTATCATTATGCCTGTCAGAAAATTTATTTTATCTGTTGGTGAGAAAACTTTTAAAACACAATTTCAATTGTGATAAATAATACATGTAAATAACATTTTTCCTATATATACAAATATGTGCTCATAAAGACTGTTTATCCTAGTGGGAAATCTTCATATTTTATACTCATACTACTTCTTCTTTTAATTCTTGCAATCAATTCACTGTTTTTCTGAACTCTACAATTAAAACTGATGTGAAAGAAATGAGAATGTTATACGTCAAAATAATTGTTCTTTTCAGCATATTATTTCATAGATGCAGGTTTAAATATAAGTTATAACTAAACAGAATTATTCACAGGAATTGTCTTGCCCTCTCTCTCCCTAAACTGTTGAGGGGAAAATACTGCATGTAAACCCCCCAAACTCCTATAAATTGTTGTTTATAGATAGCTGGAATCAAAGGGAAATTAGTAAATTTGCTTCTAGAAAACCAAGTTTATTAAAGGTTTTCCTGGTGTGAGTGCACATGGCCCAGAAGAATATAAAGTTTGATATTAGGAGTCTATTAGTAGTGTATGGGTGTGGAGCAGTTCACTGGAGAATGAAAGGAAAACTTCCTTGAGTTATACCAGGCAGATAGTCACTATCTTTTGCTTTGTTTTTACATAATGTATGAGTGTCAGGTAGGTTGATAAGGGAAAAGTAGGTAAGGAAGCTTATGGGGAAAGGGGAGGGGGGAGGATGGGTGGAGGGAGGGTGATTGGTGGGATCACACCTATGGTTCATCTTACAAGGGTACATGTGAATCTTTCTAAATGTAGAGTATAAATGTCTTAACACAACAACTAAGAAAATGCCATGAAAGCTATGTTGACCACTTTGATGAAAATATTTCAGATTGTGTATAGAACCAGCACACTGTACCCCATGACTGCATTAATGTACACAGCTATGATTTAATAAAAAAAAAAAAGAATTTAAGGGTATGTAACGCTTCTGCCTTTAAGAAGGCGATGGCATATGACGTTGCATTCGCACTTTCTTGTAACATATAATTTTGTTCAATTTATGACATTGGGGATACTAAGAACATTGGCCCAATGGGTACTCAGTGGAATCGGTCTAACCTTTGTTTTCCCTTGTGTGTATGTTTCTGTATGTGTAATATAAATAGCTATATACTCATATAAATACAAAACAAATGACAAGGAACAAGAGCAACAGTCTTTTAATATGGCAAAGTCAGTTTCTGGGAGCTACCGCTAAGGGCTTTCATACGGATTCAAGCAGATTCACTAGGGCCATGGCTAAATATATTACAGAGTTATTCTGCTAACCAATGCTGTTTCACCATGAAATGCTTCTATTTCATGAACCTAGGCTTTCTGAAAACAATGTATTTATAAAAGGTAAAAGAAAACTGTGTATTTCAATGCTGTCTACTGCTAGTGTGTGTAAGAGTATCAAGTGTACTAACATAAATGTGAAAAGTCTTTGCAGTTTCCACTAGTAAGTTCTAAGTTAAGAATGTTTAAAAAAAAAAAAAAAAGAATGTTTCATAGCAGGCCAGGCATGGTGGCTCACGCCTATAATCCCAGCACTCTGGGAGGCTAAGACATGTGCATTGCTGGAGATTAGGGTTACTTGGGAGGCCTCGGCAAAAGGATCACTTGAGCCCAGGACTGGGAGCTATGAAGCCACGGCACTCTACTGAGTGAAACATAGTAAGATTCTGTCCCCCTGCCCGCCAAAAAAAAAAAAAGTTTCTTAGCCTACTCACACATCCTCAGAAGTGCAGGACATTACTTGAAGCTTACCATTGGTTGATGCCAACAATCCACCAAAGTAAACGCCTTCTATGTGGTTGTTGTGTTGTTTTCTCATTGTTACTTATTGACTCTTTAAAAGCATTTGCTTGTCAACATGGGTATTTATCATTTATGAGCATTCATCTAGATATGTTCTCAGGATTTTTGTTGTATGATCTTGACCTCTTACTTTCACCAGAACCTTCCTAAAACCACTGCAAGCCATCTAATGCTTTGAGTCGTTCTTAAACCAATTACATACAACAGGCTTTCATGCATTTTTTTTTCTTTTGTTGACTTTACCTCTTTAGTCATTTCAATTTAACACTAATTCCCCTCTTCCCTGTGTCTCAAAAGTGTATGGACATTTAGAAATGCAGGTTTTAGTCAGTGATTAATTTGCCATCAGTATATGTAATTTTAAGGATAAAATGTAACATAGATAAAAAATTTTAATAAAAAAATCCCTGTTTTAGCAACTTTTCTTTTCCATAGTGTGCCATTGCTCAGCTCCTTCTTGCACATCTCCTTATGAGAAGTTAGATCTCCAGCTTTTCTCTTTTTTTTTTTTTTTGAGACGGAGCCTCAAGCTTTCCCTCTGGGTAGAGTGCCATGGCATCACAGCTCATAGCAACCTCCAATTCCTGGGCTCAAGTGAGTCTCCCGCCTCTGCCTCCCAAGTAGCTGGGACCCCAGGTGCCCGCCACAATGCCTGGCCATTTTTTGGTTGCAGCCATCATTGTTGTTTGGCAGGCCCGGGATGGGGATTCGAACCCGCCACCTGAGGTGTACGTGGCTGGCGCCCTAGCCGATTGAGCCACAGGCTCTGAGCCTCCAGCTTTTCTTAGTCCCTGAAATAGTACATGAAGACCAGGAATGAACTACTAAAACTAGTAAGGAGATGTTTATTAACTGCTAGATCAGTGCTTGTAAAAAACATAATGACTATTTAAGCTACAGTATAAAAGGAGAAACTAAAAACATGATAATTGTTGATCTCAGCAACAGACTTTTGGCATTCATAGATGTCAAAATAACATTAGAAAATATCTTGATCAGTACTCACAGGACTTTAGACCAGTGTTCAAATCTACGTATCAAGGGATCTGACAATATCTACATGCTATTATGGGGACAGATTCAGTTAAATGAATGAAACTAATGAACAAAAATGAAACTACCAAATATATGTGTATTTTTGTTTTTCTGAAAACCAGCAGATTAATTACATGTGCTTCCAAGAAGTGATATTATTATTGAGGGGTTCTTTTGTGAATAGCACTTTTCAGCTGATATTTTAATTACATTGTCTTGGCTATCTTGTAAGGACTGTTTTTTGCATGTATTACAAATGAAGTAATGTGTAAAACAGTCAGATGACTTCAAGTCTCATATCTGGCAAGTAATAAATGCAGGACTCACAGGAAGCCTGAAATCAGAGACCTAAATCTCAATTACCAAACTATATGTTTTTGTTTATAAAAGTGATCTGTGGTGGGGAGGAAAAGTCACTTTAAGGAATGATGTCATTTTGTTATTCAAAAACAATTGGTTAAGAAAAAAATCTACATTTATGGCCAGGTACAAAAACTAAATAATTATTTGGGACAAGGCAAAGATCTGAGCATCTTTCTCTTAATTGTTACATTTTAATAGTAAAAAGTTACAAGACTTGAACTTCCCCAGCATAAAATGTTGTGATTTTAATACCATTACACTCAGAACTATGGTAAATATCTAGAGTTATTAAAAAATATTTCCACGGTTTCAAACTACTACCTGAATGTCTCTTTGTCTCTTCTTAGCATTTATCTTTTCTTTTTTTTTAAGAAGCTCACAATCAGATTTTAGTTTTCTTTTGTGTATGGAAGGGATTACCAAACATGTGCTGATGTGAATTTGGAAATTTCATTCTCTGTCTGGTCAATTCTCCTTTAAGCCGGATACCCTGACTAGCCTCTATCATTTTATCATTTATATTTTACTTGATTTTTATTTTAATGTCTAATGGAGAAGCTCACTACTTCTTGTAAATAAAACACAGTTGTTCAGCCTGTCATTTCACAGGTCACTACAGAATGTGACTTTCCAAAATAGAATGAGATTTGTTCATCTTGCTTTTTCTTTATTTCTTGGTTCTCATTGATGATTCATTTATCTGTCCCTACCAATCTGTCCACCAGGAATACCTTTGTTTTGGCTCAGTAATCTTCAGTCTGATTCTGTTGGCCTGTCGCTCAGACATCTCAGGCTTAAAAATTAATTTTAAGCCTTCTAAAGTTTTTTGTTGTTCATATGAGTGAGTTCTTTAATTATTTCACGTGGTTTTAAAATATCTTTAGAACTTAAGTCAGAGCAAGAACTGTGACTAAATAGTCATTATAATTACTAATTTGAGCTCCTTGCATGCTCATTAAGACAATTTAGTCTTTCACAGTAAGAGAAATGTTTGCTTGATGATGTAAGAAATTAAGGGAAATGAAAACATTTGTTATCTTTATTCAAAATTCTAATTCAATTTAAATTACATTAAATTTATAAAGTATTAATGGTAGCAAATAATTTTGACATACATAAAATCTAAAGAAGCTGCTTCCGAGTGATCTGTCGGCTAAGATCCTAACACAGAGATTTCAATTCTAAATAATAAAAAATAATATTTGGTTGAATATCTACTCTGTTGCAGATACTGAAATGGAAGCTGAATATACCTAATTCAAATTGCTGTGACCTACATTGCATTTTTCAAGAAGAACACTGCAGATTGGCAGGAGTTACATCTCCGTTTATCAAAAAAAGTATTTCCATTCAAGATGATACTGGCTTTACTTTTGTATTTCCAAAGTCCAGCACAGTGCTTGATATAGAGGAGTATAGTACGTAGTACTTCTCAAACTTTGCTGAGTCTTAAAAGAATCCTCTGGATTACTGGTTAAGAAAGAGGTTACCAAAAAGTCAGTGGTACTTGTGAGACCCACATATTTGCATTTTTAACTAGGTGATGTGGGTTAACTCTGATGTTCAAGATCCATGAATGACTATAAGAATGACATGAGGGCTATGTTGACCAATGGGATGAGAATGTTTCAAATTGTATGTGGAACTAACACACTGTACCCCATGATAGTATTAATGTGCACAACTATGATTTAATAATAAAAAAAGATTCATGACCATACTTTGAGAAATAGTATATTAAGTTAGCCAGTGCCTGCTTGTAATATAGTTTGATAAATGGCCGATAAAAGTTCAGTAAATAATATAATGTTTTGAGGAACACATAAAAGATCCAAAGAAGAAAAGCTAAGGGCTAAATTGCAATGATTATTTAAAGGACGCAGGGAGAAGCCCTGATGGAAACTGAGAAGAAAGCCAGGGAGCAGAAGTGTCTTGGGTGGCATGATACCGTCAAGGTTTATTCCACCTGGTAATTGGCAACATTTCTTTTTGGCATGTGGGATTTTTCTTTTCCTGTTAGAAGAAAGTCCTCAGCATGAGTCAGAGCCCAGGAGCGGTGAGTGTTGTCCTTGGGAGCAAGGGGACTGACAGCATCGGTGTCAGTCAAGAATGATGCCTCTGCAGCTCCTAAAAAAGGTCAAAAAGAGCACAGTGACACTGACTCGGGCTGAGAACTGGGTGGATGTATTCTGTCATGTTCCAGAGAACATTATCCCTACCAGGACAGGTAAGGAGAGAGCATCATTCACAGTGATTTTTCAAGCTTTCAATGGAGATTAGCTTCACTTGAGAGAAACACCTGAGCAGAGAGGAGGTATTGAAGCATTTCCTGTTGGGTAGTATGTTAAGATGTTTTCTTAAATATAAAAGATATCTTAATTTTTGTCTTGTCCTCTCCGAGTAGGCAGTTCTAATGTTGTTGTTCTTTATTCTTTTAACATAATTTTACTCTTTCTTCTATGTCTTAGCATCTTTTACTTACAAGAATGATTCTTTCTATGACCTGAGGTGGCCTCTTTGAATATGAAGTGGCAGAATTTTAGCAAAACATTCAAATATTTTTCAACAGTCTAAAAACTGGGAAAAAACTCCAGCTTCTGCTAAAATGGCCCCAAGCAATGCTGGTATATTTGAGATGTTTGCTTTGAGAATTCCTCTCTTTTTGTGATGTTGGTAGAATCCTTCTACCTTTGATACCCTGCTGACCCCATGACAGACCAAGATCTCCTATTATTCCTTGAAAATTATATATCCCTTATTTTATTCAATTTAAATAAGAATTCATTAAACATGGATCAGTTCTACAAAACAAATAAGGCAGTGACTCTGGTGTGAAGAAACTTATAGTTCAAGAAGTCATACAGGTATCCAAACATATATACTAAACCACATAATGACTAAGGGGGCCAGATTTTAACATTGGTAAAGCGGGACACCATTGGGGGGGGGATGGGGCCTGACAATGCAAAATTTGATTAGCAGTTCTCAATAATCAGTTCTCAACAATTATTTGTTATTATTAAAGTTTATCATTATAAAATTAACAAAAATAATATAAAACTCACATCCTGGTGAAATAGCTACATGGCAGCCAAAAACCATATATTCCCTTCCTGTTCTGTGTTCCCTAGCTTGTCGTGCATTCTTTCCAAAAATTGAACTTTCTTAAAACACTGCAGGACACAGGACAAATTGTTAAAAATCGGGACTGTCCTACCAAAAGTGGGATGTCTGGTCACCTTAAAAATGACCAAAAAACTAAGTCAGAATTAACTTAAGAAAAGGGAAATTTATTGACTCCTAAGAGAACAGTCCAAGGCCAGAGCAGGTTTTGTGTACAGCTTTGTAAGACTGTCATAGAATGTTTTGGGGCACATAGTTCACTGTGTTATGTTGTTGGACTTTATTTGTATTGCCTCTGATTTTAAAATGAATCATTTTTTACAGTAGCAAAATGACTTCCATTATTTCAAGAGCTATTTCCGTTCAGCTTTAAATCATTCAGTACGATAAAAACTATTTAAATCTCATAGTACTGAGAAAGGTTCTTGAGATTCATACTGCTAAACAATTATTTGGTCAGGTGACCATAACTGAATCAACCTCTGGGAATGTGTGGCATTGATTGACTTTGGTGTTGATACTATCTTCCCATCCTTGACCTGAAGATAGGTGCCCAGATGGATCTTATACACTGAAAAGGTGTCTCTGTATATCCCCAAATAAAAAGTATGAATGTTAGAATTAAAAACAAGAAACACATTCTGAAGAGATCACAGTACAAGCTTCTAATTCAGCTTATAACATTTCGGAAGAGAGGAAGACAGACATAATTTTTGAAACCTGTTTCAAGGTGCACAAATTGGAGACCAGCCTGAGCAACAGTGAGACAACTTCTATACTAAAAATAGAAAAAACAAATAGCTGGGCATTGTGGCAGGTGTCTGTAATCCCAGCTACTTTGGGAGGCTGAGTCAGAAGGACTGCCTTAAACCAAGAGTTTGAGGTTACTGTGAGTTTACACCACAGTACTCTAGCCTAGGGCAACAGAGTAAGAATCTCTCTCTCTCTCCTTAAAATCCCCTATATATCAGTCATTATGTCATTTCTATCCGCAACACAATGAGCAGAACTAGATCCATGTCCTTATCTAACTATTAGGGGAAACAGAGGACTAAAATCTCCCACTGTGTCTTGGAGGAAAGAAAACCAGAAAAATATGGGTGAACATTTGAAGCTTCTACAAAGTCTAGAGCTATCAAAGTCAGGGACCAGCAGGACATGAGGTGTGAAGTGTAAGGAGTTCTTGGTCAATTATTCTGGGAATGTGGAAGAAGAGAGTAGAGGGTTGGTTATATAGAAGCCAGTTCAGGTAGCAATTTTCAGAGAAGATGGTGCTTTCTTCTTGAAGTATACCTGTATTTATTCTGAATTTGATCAGAATGTTAACTTTTTTTTCATTCTGCTTGTCTGTCCAAAAAGAAAGAAAATGACCAATAAGTTTAAAAGTTACCCATGGACATACCCATTTCTTGTTCTTGACAATTCCTCTACTGGGAGGTAGTAAAACTTTATAGCCAAAATAGATAACCTCAATATGCCACTGTGCTCTTCAGAATCTGTAGGTACTTCAGACATAGGGTAATAGTCAGGGTCAATGACTTAAGAGCATGTGTGTACAGTCTGCTTGGTCCTGAGGCCCACACTGTGCTCCATGTTAGTCTTTATCATCTCATTGCCTTTATTATTTTACTGGCTGGAGAACCGTAATTTCCAGTACTGTCAGTCAAGCACATAAACGTCACAATTCATATTAAAATATTAAAAATATGAAACTTCACAGATAAGCATTGACAATGAAAGACCATATTTGATTATGTTTTGTAGTTGCTTGAAATTTGGTTGAGGTATTAATATTTACCAAAAAACTTTCCACAGGTCCATTTGTCATAGTAGGAAGGATCAGACTGTGTAGCCTTTTAGAAGAATGGTAGAATTTAATAGGGAAAAGAAATAAGAGAGCCAAATAGAAAGGGTTAATATAAAAATTTTCCTAAAAGTTCAAAGACTGCAAGAAACCATTTTTAGTTGACACTGAGGCATTGCCTATCAAATAGATACAAATAATTTACTTCATTGGGCCTGAAATTTTAAGTTTATACATTGAAGATGTGGGAATGGATCATATCAAATGCAATGACTTATGAAGGCATTTATTTTGCTAAGTGTAACATTTATTGAGCACTAACAATTTGATTTGATATAGCTCAAAGATTACCTAGTTAATATTTTTGGCTATGGTTTTATTTGGAAAAAAAATTCACCAAATCTCTTCATGCCACTTCCTTGCTGATTATATTCACAATGCAATTGCAATTACAATCTACAGCATTCCTTTGTATATCTTTAGAAGGGATATTTGTATAACATGAAAACACCCTAGGATTCCAATAGATGTGTTCCAGCATGGAGTCATTAAAAAAATGCACTTTACAGTAAAGAAAAATGATCACCAGCCATTTCTTACCATTATTTGTTTTTAACTTTTTTGTTTTATTTTCTTGTTTTTATTTTTAATTTTTATGGGTACATAATAGTCATACATCTTTACAGGGCACATGGAATATCTTGATACAAGTATAAAATGTGTAATGCTCAACGTGGGATAACTGGGATATCCACCACCTCAAAGATTTTTTTTTCTTTGTTTTGGGAATATTCCAAATCCACTTCCCTAGTTATTTTTAAATACAGACTACATCATTGCTAAGTATATTTGCCTTATTGTGCCTCCTCACTCTAGATCTTACTAACTGCATTTTTGTACTCATTAACCAATCCTTCTGGGGTTGACTCTCTGGTAACCACCATTCGTCTCCCTAGGTTTTTGAGGTCAATATTTTTACCTCCCACATGCTAGTGAGAACACGTTGTTATTGTCTTTCTGTGCCTGGCTTATCTCTATTAACGTAGCTCCTCCAGTTCCATCCATGTTGTTGCAGATGACAGGATCTTATTCTTTTTATGTTCATGGCTGAATGAAGTTCCATTGTGTGTCTGTACCACATTTTCTTTATCATTTCATTCATTGATGGACACTTGGGT